>PVKZ01006068.1:0-41147 GCA_004027375.1 Macroglossus sobrinus
ATATATATATATATATATATATATATATATATATATATATATATATATATATATAATTTAGCCCTTAGTAACACTTATGCAAATACTCAGAGGTGGGAGACAGGAGTGCTGGCCGGACTAGACGGGTAAACGTCGAACATAATTAAGATAGCACCCAGAAATGACAGAACCAAATTGCTGGAAGGGGTCTCAGAGATTAACTGGTCCAACCACTCATTTTACCACTGCAGAAACAAAGGCTCAGACCATGTGACTTGCCCGAACTAGTCAACACTTCAGGAGCAGGGCCCAGATTGACTATAGACGTGTGTCTCTGTTTGAGAGCTGGTGCCACGTGAGGTGATGGTTCCCAAACCCGTAGAATGTTAGGACATCTTGTGAACTCTAAAGAAAATAGACTTTCGAGAGTGTGATTCAGGAGGGTTGGGGCGAGGCCCAGAGTTATGTCTGTCCAATGAACTCCCGGCCTGTAAATCAGAATCTTGGTGTAGCATCGGGAGCACCGAGCTGGCATCTTCAGGCCCAGCCGTGTGACGTGGGCAAGCCGACCTGTCCACGCCTGCTCCGTCTCCTCTGTCTCTTGAAGGGTTTGCATGGGTGGGGATTCTGGTCACTTCTATCTCTCATCATCACTCGGCTCGGGCTGGGGCCGGGAGAAGGATTCCCGTGGGGACTTCGGTATGGGGTGTGGACAGGCTTCAGACATCCTTCCGCAGAGGAAGCACTTCTCGCCCTGTTCTGTGGGACACGGGGCCTCTGAGATGCTCTGAGCGAGCATGTGGCCAGGACGTCTGGGGGATGCTGTGTACCGTGTCACGGCCTGGGACACGCGTGATGCGTGTGGAGGACCCCAAGGAGCTGATGAACTTGGTCTGGAAGGTTTCACACATGTCTGATCGATCCTAGGACACTTCAAAAATAAAACAAAACAAAACAAAGCAAAAAACTATTAACTAATGTTGCACAAAACACCTTTGGGGAAACGCAGTTACAGAAAACAGGGAGTGATGATAAGTTCCAGGCTCGGTTTCGGAGGACTTTTAGAGGAACTGGGGAGGTGGTCATTGTAAAGACCTCGTACGAAGAGCTGGACCTGAACTGGGGTTTCTCTGCTTCGAGGAGAGCGGCCTTACACACACATTTTTGTTACGGGAATTGGTATAATGAGGAATACAATTGTTTCTTCATGGTCTCTGAGCATCAAGCCAGAAGGAACGGGCTTAACGGTTAGGCCCCGAGATTTAGGAGGAAGAAAATGAAAATCTTCCTGATAAAGATAATCAACTAGAAGAGTTTATCTAGGGAAACAATGTAATTTCCAGCGTCTCATCCATTTCGTGTAATAAAGTCCGGGGCATAGCCTCGATAACGACGCAAGTCCCCCATGTTTTCCGCTCTGTCTTTTGATATTCGGGGGTCCGTGTGTTTGCGCGGGAGCCACAGAGCACCCTAGTGGTCTAGACAAAGACCCAGCTGCTGCAGAAACGTAGGTCTGGGAAGAACCCAGCATCTGGTCCAGCTCCTCACCAGAGCAGTCTTTTCTGCAGCACGCCCGCCCACCAGGCCATCGTGCATCCGCTGGGCACAGCACCATTGCCTGGGCAATCGTCCCTTGTCCAGGCCACGCATTTCATTTGTGGACGGTTTAAACTGTTCGGAAGCCCCGCCCGACGTGAACCACAATCTGTTTCGACGCATCTCACGCAATTCAGACCTAGTCATTTGTGTTGGCATCTCACAGACTATGGCTGTTACCATTTTTCCTCTAAGGTGACCGAAGACAAATATCATATCTGCACTAATCCTCCTCTAAGACCAGGAGTGTAAGTCCTTCAGCCATTTCTCCTAACCTACGATCTCTAGAACCTTCTCTGTCCATCCAGAGAACATGGGTTGGTTGTCATGGACCACGGCGGGGTCACCACCTCCTTGGATCTGGGCAGGGTCTTATTGGGAAGTGGCCATGCATAGGGCAAGTCCCTAAGATGGAGCACACAGGTCGGTCCAGCATTTTTGGAAGACGAGGACAGCAGATCCCCTTGATCGGGTTATGAGTGGGATCCAGACGCCAAAAGAGGAAACCCAGGCTAACGTAAAAAGCAGCCAACCAGCAAGCAGATGGTGAGGAGCGCCAGTCCGCGGCACTGTGGGTTCTCAGGAACCCACAGGGTGTCGTGGGAAGGCGTTAGGGGTTAGCAAAGGCTGGGCTGATAGTTCTCAAAAGTCACGAAGTGCAAGGACCAAAGCTGTCTTGTCATCCGTATCCGGGGGGTGACATGTGGAGACGCCCGAGGTGTCACCGCCGCCTTTACTGCAGCAGTTACACCATCATCACTGGGAATGGGAGCCGTTTCAGGGGGCACCGGGTTTGGGGGTGTGAGTGAGACATCCCCGAGGGGGTGGCCACCGGTGACTCAGTGACTTAAAAAAAAAAGACTGTTCGGGACTGTTACTCAGACCACCCCAGTTCCCTGGACCTCGCCAGCCTGGGACTGTGAGCCAGCCTGACTCATCTGTTCAGTTCCTTCTCACTTCCCATGAAGAACTGCGTGAGTCAGTTTTTGTTGTTTGGCGTGTCACACAGTTAAAAATAATGCCTTCTTTTTTTTTTTTTTTTTTTATTCTTCACTCAAATCACTATCAGAGGCTTCCTCGGAATGCAGTCAATTCTTTGAGCCCAAACGCAGGATTTTATATCTGTCTCTGCTGCATTTAATTGCATCGAGATGTCTTTATTGATAGCCTTAAAATAGTTTTTCCTAAAGTGCTAGGTTTTCCTCTCGTTTCGGAGTTATCTTTACTCTTGACAAACACGCCTTTCGTTTCTTCCTCGAAGGCTTGGAACGTGCCCATCAGAGCAGGATCGGGAGGGAGAGAGGGTTTTGGGGCATGCTACTAGAACCTTCTCGTGAGGAAGACCCCCGCCCTTCAACCGACTCTTTGGATTAACATGTCCAGCGGACTGTTTCCTTCACAGAGCGAGACTATTTTTCGAGCCTGTGTTTCTCCACGTCATTTACAGGGAACTCAAGGAGGACTATTGAAACGGTTTAGCAAAATCGAGATATGTGATGCGATGCTTTGATTATTTATTTATTTTTATTGGCTATGCATAGGAATTTGGGCTGGGTGAGAAACCGACAGTATATTGTACCAGACGAAGCCATGGCTGTCTCCGGGTGATACAGGAGGTCCTGCCTTGCCCCAGTCACAGGCATGCCCGAAAGTTCCTTGTGTGCCCCAAGCAATAACCATCTTTCACAATCTCCGGCTCCAACTCCGTAAGCAGTTTACAAGGCGTTCGTTACCTGGCTCACCTCCTCAGCCTCGCTTTTCTTAGTGTTCGTCTTATGCTCCAATTCCTTTCATAGGCCACGGTCACGAAATTTCTGGCTGTTGACACCTTGCTTCTGCTTCCTGGACATTCTTCCTGCCTCTTACTCATCCTTTTGCTTAGACCTAACTTCCTTGATTCCCCACACCCACCCCACCAAGGCTGGACTGCGTGCCCTTCCCTCATTCTCCTTCCCCATGTGGTAGCACCTGCCACACAGGTGGCCTGGCTCGTGGCCATCTCCTCCCCCTTGGCAGTTAACTCCTTGGGAGCAGGGACTGCGTCGGGTGCATAGCAGACTCTCAGCAAATCAATTAAAAGCGACAGGCCATAGCCTCATAGGGCACCCGGACCATTAAGAGTATTCCGAAAGATCTCATCAAGGTCCTTTGCCAATATTTGGAGTGTGGCCTCGAGCAAGTCCTTGCCTTTTTAGGCTCCGGTTCCTGTATCTCTGAGAAAGGGGGGTGATCTGTAAGGCTAGATCTAGGCTAATGCAAAGAACATTCGGCCCTTCCCTGGATGAGCCAAGACACTCGAGAAAGGCGTTGAACCCATTCCCATCTCCGAGTCTGTTTCTTTGTTAGATAAAGGGGTTGAACTCCGCGTCGTGGGCGAGCGTGGACTCGGAGGCTGACAGACGTGTGTCGAGCACGTTGCTTTGTGCCTCCGTTTCCTTCCTTACAAATTCCTCAGTACTCGGCGGCGGCATCCTGGCGAGGACTAAACCGTAACTAGGGGGAGAGGACAAAAAAAAACGTCATCGAGTACCAGCGCCTTCTGTAATGTCACACAGCATGTGAGTCTCCCAGCAACCTGGAGGGTTTCAGAAATCTCCATTTCCTAGCAGGAGAAAATGGTTCAAGGTCACCGTGCTTGGAAATGGCAGGCCTGGCTTCCCCGTGGGACGCCCAAGCCCACGCCGGCCTCATTTCTCCCTTGGGCTCCTGCTTTGCTCGGCGCCCAGCACCGGCCCTGGCAGGAAGGCCCTGTCCCCCTTTCCAGGTCCGGGTCTGGCTGGAGGACCTTTTTCAGCCCCAGGAGGCTCCACAGATGGAGCGAGGTCTGGCGTGGCTGCGGGGAGCCCTGCCCGGGACCCCCTCCCGGGAAAGGGGGGGGCTGACCGGGCACACAGGCGTCCAGGCAGCAGGTGCGGTTTATAAAGAGCCACCAGGAGCACCGTCTTGGGACTGCAGTGCTGTCCCCGCACTTTTCCCTTGTAAAATGTTACTGACTGTTTCACATCAAGGGCCGTTTATCCCGAACGGGACGCGCAGGCATTCAATTCACCTCGACTTTTTGCCAACGCTGCTTTTTTTTTTTCCTTTCCCCTGCTCTCTGCTTCTGAAGTTATATATGGTTCTGAGAGAGGAGGCCATTTTCTATCTGAAAGAGGGGGAAGAAAAGGAAAGAGCTGACGGCTTTAAAGAGAAACCCTCCATCATAGGGAGGAACATTTGGTCGGAGAGATAATACCTTTGTTTTTAAAGATGGGATCCCGTTTCCGTGGTGCTTGGAAGCCCTCTGCGGTTGACCCCATTTCCGACCAGATGCGGAGGCCTTTATGGGGGTGATCCGTAGCGGTGTGCCTCGTGAGGGCCAAATGGACCCCAGATACCATCAGCTCCATGTTTCAAAGGGGAACATCGAAGCTCAGAGAGGTTACACCACTTGTTTAAGATCACCGTGGAAGGCGGCTGGGCCCAATGGGGCTTCATCATGGAGAAACAGAGAGGGGGCCCCTCTCTGCTCCCCCTTCCCGGCCCCACGCCCCTCCCCCAGCCCTCTCCCGTACCTGTCCCGTTTGTGACACCCGTACCGTCATGCTCTATTTGCAGGTGGGGAGACTGAGTCTCTGTGACAATTAGCGATTGGCGGAAAGTCACATGCTTTGTTACCGAAGAGCAGGTCTCAGCCTTGAACTTCAGACCCTCCTGATCCCGCCTGTCCCCAGCTTCCCGGGGCATCTAAATGTAATGGATGGCCACTGCGGAAGGCCAGGGTATTTTAATTTATAGGCAAGAATAATGGGGTTGGGGCGAATGGCCTCGGCTGTGTATTCTCTTTGGAACGAGGCTGAGTTTTATAGCCCTTTCACTTTCCCGTTCGTTCTAGTGGAAGTGATTCCATAATGACACATAAACCCAAACATGAGTAATTGATGGCAGCCTCCCGAGCTTAAGCAGGATCAAACCAGACCGCCTCGAGCCTCCAGGGTGAAGAATTAGCATTTATTGGTTTAGCGAAATGAATTTATGTCCCAATAAAGCCAGTTACGTACTAGACAGTGATTTAACGAGGTGCTTTCTGTAAAAGGAGCAAATATGAACTTCTGGGCCTGGACTGGATTGTAATTGAGATGCCACCTACGAAACCAGTTTTTCAGGGATGTTCAGAAAAGTCGATGAAACTTCTTTAACCCATGGCGTTTGTGTTTAACCCATTCTGTCTGTGGAGTTGACAGCTGAAGGGAAATTGGATTCGCATCTCTAAAACCAGGAAGGGCACATTCGTTCATTGTCCTCACACGATTAGGATGCTGTGCTCTCCCGGAAGCTTGAAGAAGGAAGGTTAGGCCAAACGCCACCATCAAAGGACAGACAAGGAACACTGAGAACAGACAGGCGTGGCGCCCTTTAAGTCTCGGGGGTTCTCGCTCGGGGTCTGTGGAAGGGTGAGACGAGGAGGGTCAGAGAGATAAAAGGTCCACAGCGTTGTCTTCTCCGGGCTGGGGCGGAGGGCACAGAAGGATGCCCTGATGACTAGACTAGCGTCACCCGTTGGGGCTGATGGCAGTTGGTGTTGCCCCAGTGGCTGGGGGAGGGAGAGAGGGAGGGAGAATGGCGATGCAGAAGTGACGTAAGCATTCCTCCTCTGTTCTTCTTCACTGACGCGGTGAGAAATCACACAGGTCAGTGAGACTTAGAGAAGGTTTTATTAAAAGTATGTTTTAGAAAGACAAAGGATGCCCCGGGGAGGCACACGGTTTCAGAGATGAGAGCTGCAATGACAACCACAGTGACGAGAGGGCAAAAAGGGCCACGAAAGGCCACAAAAGGGCAAAGAGGACCCAGAAGTGGGAATGTCTGCCTTATACTGGGGCCGTGATGGGCGGTTCCAAAGGCTTTCATAGGTGATTGGCAAGTGAGGTCATTTTGATGGACACCTGGCTGCTATCTAACTCTTCGCCTAGTACACAGGTGCTTACCCAGAGTTCTGGTGCCATTGGGGTGTTCTTGGGGCGGTCTCTAAGCTGGGCCCCTGTTTCTTTGTTCCCCTTGTCGCTCACGTCTGACGAGCTACCTAACATTAGGACATCCCGACTCCTATCCGTTGGCCATCAGACAGTCCGTGGCTGCCATCATAAGCCAAGTTGACCTTTGCCTCCTACAGCATTATTTGCTCCTTCATGAAGAGAACTAATAAATTGGATTTCTTCGATAATAAAGTTTTCAAGGGCAAAAACGTCAGAGTCATCTTGAATCTTTCTTTTTTTTTTTTTGTATCTGGTGTCTAATCTATCAGGAAGTCCCATAGACTCTACTTTCAAGATATCTCCAGAATCTGGCCACTTCTCACCATCATCACAGCCACCACTTCCCCAATTCAGCCACGACCTCTCTTTGTCTTTGAAACTTCAAAGGAATCCTAATTGGTCTTCTTGCTTCTATTCCCCTGTTTCTCTCTTCCAACTCCCACCCGTACATTTACAATCTGTTCCTAATACAGTAGCTAGAGAGGATGCAGAATAAAAGAATAAAAGGCAGATCCTGCCTACTTTCTGCTCCTAACTGCCCTGTGGCTTCTCGTCTCACACTGAGCGAAGCAAAAGCCATCGAGGGCCCACAGAGCCTTGCAGAGCCGGCCCTCTCTCCCCCGCACCCTGACCCCTGACCTCATGCTTTGCCATGCAAACCTGGCTCTTTCCGCTGCAGCCGTGCTGGCCGCCTTGCTGTTTTGGGAAGGTGGCTGGCATGCTTCTGCCTTAAAGCTGCTGCTTGTATCACTCTTCTCTCAGATAGCCCTTATCGACTTCATGGTTTTTTAAAAAATTAAGTTTATCGGGGGTGACACTGGTTAATAAAATGAAATGGGCTTCACAAGTGTACAATTCAATAATACGTCATATGTATGTCGCATTGTGTGTTCACCACCCAAAGTTGAATCTCTTTCCATCATCACCTTACACTTGACCCCTTTTCCCCTTATCTACACCCCTGCTCCTTCCTTTCCCTCCAATAACCACTCAACTCCTGTCTGTGTCCATGAGTTTTGTTTGTTTGTCTTGTTCATTTCTTGCTTTCTATGCTACATGAGTGAAATCGCAACTTTTTTCTGTCTGACTTATTTCACTTAGCGTGATAATCTCAAGATCCATCTACGTTGTCGCAAATGACAGTATTTCATCTTTTCTTATGGCTGAGGAATATTCCCCTGTGTACAGGTACCACATCTTCTTTACCCGATCATCTATCGAAGGGCACTCCGGTTGCTTCCACGTCTTGGCCACCGTGAATAACGCTGCAGTGAACATCGGGGTGCATGTACCCTTATGGGTAAATGTTTTCAAATGTTTTGGGTAGATATGCAGAAGAGGGATTGCTGGCCATGTGGTAATTCTATTCTTAATAGGAATACCTAAAATATCAACTTCTCGTTTTTCCTCACTCTCCCCTTCTCAACCGAAGTCTTCTCTGAATACCTTATTTAACACTGACACCCCTCTTAGCCCCTTAAATAATCCTGTTAAAATACCTTCGTTTCTGCTTTTTCCAGAATGCTTTCTACTTTTTGACATGTTATCCAATGCACTTATTTATTACATTTTTGTTTATTTTCTCACTCCCTCATTTGAAGGTAATCTCTGCAAGGACTGAGATCTGCCTGTTTTGTTCCCTGCTGCAGCTCAAAAGCCTAGGACAGTGCCTGGCATGTCAGAAGTGCTCAGCAAATGTTTGTTGAATGAATGAATGAGGTATGTGGTAAAAGCTGCTTTCAAATATATTTAATAGTGAGGTGAGAAGCATGACTAATTCAATTTTTTCCTTACAGTCCGATATTTTTGCAGCCTCATTTTTGTTATATGTTTTGTTTTTAAATCTGGAAAATAAGTTATATTGAATTGGATTGAAGCCATATTTTCTATGTCTATGACGTTTTGAGATCTTATGCAAAAGAGTTTCAATTAGATAAAGAGCATTTTTTTAAAAATAATTATTGTTTAATCCTATCTTATTGGATTGTATCAGAAATTTTTAAATTTGAAACCGAGTAAAACAGCGTCAGGAAAAACGCGCTTTCTTGGAATGTCACCAATGACATGGACAAAATGTTTGAGCGCCCACGGGGTGCAGAGCAGTGGGGAAAAAAAAAAGCCCCATTAAATAAATATGTGGCACGCACATCTGTGCTGCTGTGAGGCCAGATGTTCTGGTTGTGGGGATTTTATGGTTCCAGTACTTCTGAACAGGGATGTCAGATTCACGCACTTAAATTAACTCTGTGAAGAGGGTCTGGTAAATTTTAAATGTGGCGAATAGTGAAGAAAGCAGAAAGCAGATCAGTTCAAGCGGGAGTATCTTATAACACGTGGGGTGATTTTTTTTAAAACATGACACTTTATCAGGCAAAGCATGGACTGCACATGTCATCCGGATTCCCAGTCATGTAGCAAGTCCCGTAGCCTACAAAATTGGTTTATAATAGATCCTCTCAAGTGTATAGTCTCCGGGAAAAGGTTCGCCCAAACCATTGTCCCTCCCAGCGCAGGAGGGATGTGGAGTTTTGGGTGGTGGCGGTCCCGCAGATGAACACTTCACTGATGTGTGGGTGAGCAGGAGCCCCCGGGAGACGCCCACAGGTGTGAGACAGGTGGTGCGCTGAGGACACAGCCTCCACCGCCTGCTGCCTGGTGCCTCTTCCTGGCTGTGACTCTGGGCACCTCGGTTTCATCGTCTGCAGAATGGGGTTAGTCATAACAGCTCCTTTCAGGGCCTCTACGAGAATACATGAATTTATAAGTGGAGAGTGCTTAGAGCAATTCCATGCAGGCCAGCTGTCATTACGAGGGACAGGAAAAAGGTCTGCTCGCCCCTCATCTTCCTTCAGGTTTTTGGTCAGAGTGCTAGAAATTTCTCCTTGGAGTCACTCCTTTGGATATATGATTTTAATATTGCTAAAGAACTTATGAGAACGTATGAGAATCAGATGAAAAATGTGGCTCTTTCTTTAGAATGATGGACTTATTCACACACACACATATCTACATCTATATCTACATCTATCTATCTATCTATCTATCTATCTATCTATCTATCTATCTATCTATCTATCTACCTACCTACAATTTTGCCTATGATTTCAGGGAATTTATAAATTCCTGCAATCCAGATCGAGAATCTCCAGGGTAGATTATTGCGTTTCCAGAGGCCCCGACTACGTTGTCCCTAGTTGGCCATCACGTTAAGCTATTGATGACTAGGACGATGCTGGTGTGAGTTATTCGACCTGTCCCATCAAGAACACAAAGCACCGGAAGGGCAGACTTAAGGGGGTGCTGGTGTACCCCCTGGGGGTATTCAAGAGCAACTTGAAGTGGATAGAGGAGACACAGACAAGGGAATAGGTGTTCTAGAGATCAGCTTTTCAGCATCATCTCTCTCCTGGGGCACCTCTCTTCGCCACCTTCCAGCCTCCTACCTCTTTTCAGAAGCCAGAGTGAGGCTGACTCTCTCTCATTTCTCCCTGGGGGCAGCCAGTTGCTGAGAAGTTGAGAGAGAGAGAGAGAGTCAGTCTAGTGAAAACGAAGAAAGGCTGAGTAGATCAGAGCAGGAACTGGGGAGTGATCCGACAGAGGAAGAGGTACCACGGAAGCCGAGCTGTATAACTGGATGTCAATATCTGTATTTCAAAACACGGTCTCCAGGTATCCCAACTTGCAGCCTGAAAGCTTGTCACATCTCAAAGAGAGCATGCTGGTACTTCCCAAGGGCAGAGCAAGATCGCAGCGTGACAAGAGCTACATGACATGGGATGTCTTTGACACCTTCTTCCGTCGCAGCTGGAGCGATCTTCAGATTTCCGTTTCATGTCCCTTCTGCTACAGGGGTTGTAGCTCGGTGTTCAGGTGTTGGCTTGTGGAGGTAGCAGCCCTGGCGTTTGGGCCCAGGTCTGCTCTTTGGCGTACAATGCTGATTCTCCATATTTTATCTGCTGCTGGAAGAGGATAATAAAAGGTTTCTTTTTTTTTTTTTTTCTTTTTCTCTTGGGAACTTGGTGAAGATTAATTAGATGCTACCTGCGAAGCGTTGGAAGCTCTGCAGAAGAAGGTGCTCAGCATTATTTCTAAAGTTAGCTTCTTTAACCCGTTCCGTGAAATAGGGATCTCCCCTCATTAGTTGGAGTCTCGGGGGAAGCCACCCATTTTCCACAGTAAAGTGGCTCGTAGGATGGTGGAGGTGATGGGAGTCGATGGTAGAGACAGTCATCAGCTCAATCCACTTGCCTCCAATGGGACACTTTTTAAATGCACTGTGGGTGTTGGTTCAACATACTATATCCAAAGTGGCTCAGAAGTCAATTCTCCTTCCTGGCCAGGCACACTGGCCAAGCCCAGAAGTAGGGCCATGAGTGGGCAACTGTACCCCGTGGTACAGTGTCGGGGAGGCCCGATGTGAGAAGGGTCTTATCGTGAGTTTCTTCTCAGGTGGTCTTCCATACTTCCAGAGTGAAGCAGAGTCACATCTCTGTTCTGAACAGAGGACAAGGTCTTGAATCAAGAGTTTCTCTCATTTATTATATAGATACTTATTGAGCATCTACTATTTAGTCATAGTTCTGAGTACTAGGGACAGAGCCATGATCGAGACAGAGAAGGTCCCTGTTCCCTTATGTTCTGACAGGAGAGACAGTCAGTAAACCAGTTAAATAAATTCCTTTATGTGTCTAAGCAGAATGTAAGCTCTGCGAGGGCTGTTTCTTAAAATCAGTCTTATTCACTGCTGTGTTCCTGGCACCTAGAATAGGCCCCGATGGCTAGGTGTTAGGGGCTTGATGAATATTTGCTGAATAGATATATGAAATAGATTATTTCAGATCGTACAAAGAAGGAAATGAATCAGAGTGTAGGAGATGAAGACGGAGAGGCAAGAGCTGGAAGGTCTTGCCAGCTTAGGGAAGAGTTTGGGGTAAGAGCCATGGGTTTTAAGCACAAGAAGTACGCGATTTTGTTCATATTTTTAAAAGACCACTTGAATGCTGGGGGAGAACAGACCGGAAGGAGGAGGGAGAAACGGAAAGCTGTTTTGGTGGTCCAGACCAGGCGTGGCGATGGCTTGCCCCAGGCAGACGGCCACGGATGTGATGGGAAGGGGTCGGGTTCCAGAGGCATTTTGGAGGGAGACCCAAATTTGTGGATGTGCTGGATAAGGGAACAGACAAAGAGAAGACTCTGAGGTGACTCCAGGGGTTTTGGCTGTTTCAGTGTAGAGAGAACAGTATCATCAACCAAAAGGTAGATAGATGTTCGGAGTTATGGAATGCTGGGTAAGACTGGGCAGAGTTTGGGATGGGGAAACCCCAAAATCAGTTCTTCTAGGATGTCTGTGGAGCACCTGGGACATTTTGGCCCGACTTGGGGACCAGCAGCGAAAGGGGTGGGTTTGCACATGGTGGGGCTGGGTAAGGTTTAAGCTTTGGAATCATACAACTTTTTTTTTTCAGCTTTACTGAGATATAATTGACAAAGTTGTAAGATATTTAAAGGGTACATCGTGATGCTTTAATATACGCATATACTGTAAAAGGATTTCTCCCGTCTAAATGACACATCCATCACATACTTGACCATTTATTTATTTCTTTATTTACTTATCGATCTATCTATCTATCTATCTATCTATCTATCTATCTATCTATCTATCTATCTGAGAACAGTTAAGTTGACCTCTCTCAGCAAATTTCAGTTATACAAAACAGTGTTATCGACTGCAGTCACCATGTGTCCCGTTAGATCGTCAGAGCTTACTCATCTGGCCCCTGAAAGTTGGTACCTTTTACCAACCTCTTCCTACTTCCCTTGCTCCCTCCCCCTGCTCCCCCCACCACCCCCTGGCAACCACTTCCTGTTTCTACAGTTTGACTGTTTATTTATCTTCCACCTTTGATAACAGGCACACTTTTGTCTTTTCTCTGTCTGGTTTACTTCACTTAGCATAATGCCCTCAAGGGACACCCAGGTTGTCACAAAGGGCAGGATTTCTTTCTTTCTCCAGGCTGAATTATATATATTCCATTGCGTACAGATCCCACATCTTCCTTACCCTTTCATCCACTGACAAACCCTTGGGCTGCTCCCGTATCTTGCCTGTTGTGAATTATGTTGCAGTGAGTGCGGGAGTGTGGGCATCTCTCTGCGATCCTATTTTCATTTCCTTTGGATGTATACTCAGAAGTGAGACCGCTGGATCATGCGGTACTTTGATTTTTATAATTTGAGGAACCGCCATACCGTTCCCCACAGTGGTTGTATCAATTTACATTCCCTGTAAATTTTCTCCACACCCTTGAGGACATTTGTTATCTCTTGCCTTTCCGATAACAGCCATTCTCACAGGTGTGTGGTGATAACTCACTGTGGTTTTGATTTGCATTTCTTTGATGATGGTGATGTGGAGCGTTGTGTGTGTGTGTGTGTGTGTGTGTGTGTGTGTGTGTAACTGTTGGCTATTTGTATGTCTTCTTGGGGAAAAAATGTCTATTTAATTCCTCTGCCCAGTTTTTAATTCTTTTTTTGTTTGTTTGTTTCTGTTTGTTTTTGCTATTGAGTTCTATGAGTTCTTTATATGTTTTTGGATATTAACACCCTAATAGATATATGACTTGCCAATATTTTCTCCCATTCTGCTTTTTTATTTTGTTGATGTTCCTTTTTGCTATACAGAAGCTTTTTAGTTTGATGTAGTTCCACTTGTTTATTTTTGCTTCTATTGCCTTTGCTTTTGGTGTCAAATAAAAAAAAAATCACTGCCAAGACTGAGGCCAAGGAGCTTACTCCCTATGTTTTCTTCTAGAAGTTTTATGGTTTCAGGTCTTACATTTAATTCTTTAATCCATTTGAGCTGATTTTTATATATGGTATAAGAGAGGAGTACAGTTTCATTCTTTTGTATATAGCTGTCTACTTTTTCTAATACTATATATTGAAGAAATTATTATTTTTTTCATTCTCTATTCTTGGCTTCTTTTTCATAAATTAATTGACCATAGATACATGGGTTTATTTCTGGGCTCTCTATCTGTTCTAATGGTATATGTGTCTGTTTTTATGCCAATATCATACTGTTTCAATTATTGTAGCTTTGTAATATCGTTTAAAATCAGGAAGTGTGATGCTTCCAGCTTTGTTCTTTCTCGGCATTGCTTTGGCTTTTGAGATCTTTTATGATTATATACAAATGTTAAGATTTTAAAAAATTTCTTTGAGAACTGCCATTGGAATTTTGACAGGGATTGCCTCGAATTTGTAGATTCCTTTGGGTAATATGGACATTTTAACAATATTAATTCTTTCAATCCATGAGTATGAAATATCTTTCCATTTATTTGTGTCTTCTTTCATTTCTTTATTAATGATTTATAGTTTCAGTGTTCAGATATTTTACCTTTTTGATTAAATTTATTCTTAAGTTTTTATTCTTTTTGATGTAATTGTAAATGGGATCATTTTCTTAATTTCTCTTTCTGATAGTTGGCTACTATATATAGAAATGCAACTGATTTTTATATATTAATTTTGTATCCTGCAACTTTACTGAATTCATTTATGAGTGCTAACAGTTTTATGGTGGAGACTTTAGGGTCTTCTATAAATAACCTGTGTCATCAGCAAATAGAGACATTTTTCACTTCTTCCTTTCCAGTTTGAGTGCTACTCACCTTTTTCTTCATAATTGCTCTGGCTAGGACTTCTAGTATGATGTTGAATAAACGTGGTGAGAGTGGGCATCCGCCTTGTTCCTGACCTTAGAGGAAAAGCTTCCAGCTTTTCACCGCCGAGTATGATGTTAGCTCTGGGCTTCTCAGATACGGCCTTGATTGTGTTGAGGTACATCCCGTCCGTCCGCACTCAGTTTGTTGAGTTTTTATCATTGACTTTTGAACTTTGTTAAATGCTTTTTCTGCATCTCTTGAGAGGATCACGCGACTTGTATCCGTCATGTTGTTATGTGTGGTGTGGCACACGGATTCATTTGCAGAGGTCGAAGCATCCTCGCATGCTGGCATAAATGTCATTAAGAACGATAAACTGTCTTTTCATGAAGGTGTCAACACGTGACCACACTTGATCATGGAATGTGATCATTTTAATGTACCGTGGAATTTGATTTACTAAGACATTGTCGAGGATATTTCACGTCAGCAGGGATATCCGCCTATAATTTTCTTTGCTTGAAGCGTCCTTGACTGATTTCGTTGTCTGGATAATGCTGGCCTTGTAAATGAGTGTGAAATGTTCCTGCCTCTTCTATTTTTCAGAATAGTTTGAGAAGGTTAAATATTAATTCTTCCTTAAATGTTTGGTAGAATTCACCAGTGAAGCCATTTGGACCTAGACTTTGCTTTACAAGTAATTGGTCTGTTCAGATATTATGTTTCTTTATGATTCAGTCTTTGGAGGTCATACGTTTCTAGGAATTTATCCATTCATCCAAATTGTCCAATTTGTTGGAGTGTAATTGTTCATAGCATCTTATTATGATCCTTATGACTGTATTTGTGTAATATTAGTTGTAATGGCTTCTATTTTATTTACAATTTTCATTATAATTTTAGAATCCAATTCATTTGAATTCTCGTTTTTTTCTTGGAAAGTCTAGCTAAAAGTTTATCTATTTTGTTTATGTTTCAAAAAATAACTTTTAGTTGCATTTGCCTTTTCTTAGAATTTTTTATGTTTAGAAACTAAATAATTTTAGAAATAGCTAAACAAAAGTGCTTAACTTTCTCTCTTTGCTTTTAAAAGATAAGAAATCTTTATTTAAGTTGAAACTTATAGATAATAAAATCTGATATAAGATAATTCAATTGTTCTCCTGACTCCAAGTCCAGGTCCATATTTGGCTGTCCTTTTTGATGGCCTATCCAGATGTTCTGACAAAAGCAACAAATACGTCTCACTCAACCTCCTGGTGGGCTGATATCAAAAATTGCTCGGGTAGGGATTCATTCCTTTGGCTTAGTATTTCATTGCCCATAAAACACAAAGCTCATGGGAGCAGAGCACAGTAAGGCCCTATTAAGTCTCACCAGCCCTTAAGACTTAATAGAGTCAAGTTTACATTCTTAGCAGTCAGTTTTGACGGATGGAGGGGAAGTGACTGGATCATGAAGATTATGGGTGTAAGAAACGGGGCAGGGTCTAGGGACAGGCCCTGGCAAGGCGGAGGAGGTGTGGTGCAGTAGTCTTGCCGAGAACTGCTGACTTTGTATTGCACGGTTGCCTGTGCCTTCTAGAATTGCCACCCCCACAACCCCCACCCCATACCGCCTTCAGGAAGCCTTCAGGGCCTCAACTTCCTGTTGGTTTTGATAATTTTTGCTGAGACACTGTATCCTCCTCCTTCTGTTCCTGGGCCAATATTTTATGTTGCTGTGAGTGGCAGATGATTCGGAAAAAGCCAGGGTCTCCTCGGGAGGGAGACACTCACGAGGCCCGCCAGCCCTCCACCCTGCTCCCGCCAGCTACAGAGATGATCTAAGAGAGCTCGGGCAGGGAAACCAGCCTGATTCTTTCACGTTTAGGTTCACGCTAAACCTCTAGGGATCCTCTCGGCCCTGCCAGATGGCTTGGCACGTTGTGGGTATGAGAGAGAGAGCGTCTCCAGGAAACAACCACGAGCAGGCGGTCGCCTCACGTTGCCGTTGCACAGTCTGCGAGAGCTGAGGGAAGCCAGGAGCATTTCCCTCAGTGTGTGCACAACCTCCAGAAGAACTGTGCGCTATTTTACGGAGCCGATGCAGCCCTGGAAGTCCCATCTCTAGAACCCGCAGGGGTGCACGGAGGCCAGGCTGAGAACCCCTGAAGGGAGCTGGACCCGAGAGGCCGTTGTCACTGGTGGTCACTGCGGACCTCTCAGAACCCTGCAAACCAAACGGACATTGACCCCAAACCATCATCGAAAATGAAAAAGTCACTCACTGCTTCCTGGTGGGTGCTTCCGAAGGCTCCTCAACCACAAAATGGGAATAACACCCCCTCCTTAGCTCCAGGAGTCGTGGTGGGCAACAGAGTATTTTTAAACTGTTAACATGTTGCTCAACAAGTATCAGAAATCCCCGGGCCTCCAGGGCGGGGCTGAGGCCAGGCGAGTCACATAAATCTGTCGAGTAGGGTCCGAAGGAAAGCAATAGAGACCGGTGAGGCCTATGGCGCATTGAGACGAACGTTTTGTAAAATTCAAGTTTTAGGAAGCCACGTGGAGCCATACCAAACCTCTGTGGGGCGGAACTTGGCGTGGGCTCGCACGTTTTGGATTCCTGAAAATGTCAAGTAGGGCATCCTATTAGCTGCCGTGTGGGAAGTCCAGATGGTACCCCCAAGGTCTATGTTGGGTGCGTCTGGTGGGGAAGAAGGCTGATAATTTAGTGTGGCTCGGAAGGGCTTCTCCTTCAAATTATCTCCTCCTGAGGCTTTCCAAAAACTGATGCCCTACTCTCCGGGGGTGTAGAGAGATGGGCAAGGGCGACAGTGGTGATTAAGGAAGTGATGGTTTTCATTAGGATGTAAATAGGTTATCTATAATGCAAAACCTATTGATTTTCTTTTGCCTATTACTACTGAAGCATTTTAAAACAGGAATCAAGACCCGCAGTAAACTGTCACTATACCTTGAAGCTGTAGTGTGGCTGTTTGACCACCTACTGTGCATAGGGAGACACCTTACTCGGGTCTGGGATTCCACTGATGAATACAACTCGGCCCTGCCTTCAAGGGCACTTGACTGTAAGGGCCAAGGTGGTACCTTTTTGTACCTGGCACTTCACAGTGCCCGGAACTTCATAAACGAATGGGAGCTTGGCACCGCGCCAGCCCGCGGACGTGCGTGAGAAACGCTGGCAGTAAGGTGTAGTGGGAAGTGTGCGGGAGTTTATCAGATTAGCTCTACAAGGCAGGAGAGACTGGGGAGATGGACACGGGCGGAGGGAGAGCCAGGGCTGGGGGAGGAGAGGAGACCGTCAGTGAGCAGGGGGAGCAGCGGGAGCAGAGTGACGGGCAGGATGGTGGCTGCCATCTGAGCAGCCTGCCAGGTGGGCACTCAGGCCAGGCTGCTAGCAGGACCCCAGCCTGGAATGGCTTCCCATGGGGGGTCCTATGAGGCATGTGAAGAGCCACTGAGACCCAGAGTTCCAGGCGGTGCTGGCCTCTGATGCCTGCAACTGGCCTCACCTTTGCCCAAGCCCAGCTTTCACTGTTTCTCCAGCACCTGGCGGAAAGGGTTATCTCACAATCCTCTGCCAGATGTAAGGGGTAATTCTAGTAACGGCAGGGTGTGATGTGTTGATAATTCGCCTCTGATAACAGAGCTGTGAATTACAGCTCTTATCAAGGGCCCTTAGGGTGAGATGGTTTGAAGTGAGAACAATGCTTTCAGGTAGAAGAAGTTGGAGCTCTCCCAGGTTTGGCAGCTTGGCTGAGTTCAAGGTCAGAGCGTGGAGGTGAGGATTCACACTTGCTGCAGTCTCCTGAGCAGCCTTCATGGTTGTTTCTGGTTCCCACGATCGCACCTGCTCGTTTCAGCTGCTCCGGCACCTGAAGATTTGCAGTTACTGCGCACGCCCGATGTGCTCCTACCAGAAGTGGTTTCGCCTCCTCTTCAGTCTCCAAAAGCCATTGCCTTTCTCATTTTTTTTTTTTTAAAAAAGGGGGAAATCATATCTAGCTAACACTTAGGTTGCCGTGAGGAAGCGTGGCACGGTTGAAAAAGCGTGGATTTTAGAGTCAGAGGGTCCAATATTTCCATTTTTTTCTCCCTCATGGACCACATTGCTGTGGGGTCTTGGGTAAGGTTTCAGGGTCTCATTTTTCTCTCTGGGCAACATGCAGAGAATCACAGCGCCCTTCATCTGGCACACGGAAGGCAAGGTTGGATGCCGGGATTCCCTCTTTGCTACTCAGCCACGCGGCTCACCCTTCCCCTTGTGCACGGGTAGTGAGGATGAGTACGGGGTCCTGTTCCGGCACCTTCCCTGGGCTCTCGCCACACCCTCCTTCCTGGGTGCTTTGACCTCTCGCAGCCTTCCGTTACCCTCTGCAGCAAAATGACCACTTCACACCCCCCTCCCCCCACCAAGCGTGTGGCCTCAAGTAGGCATGGAAAGGAAAGCGATAGGATTCCATCGGTTGATATCAGTTTGCTGGTGAGCGAACCCCCTTTACGCTTTATGGGGATATTGGCATTTTCTCAAGGAATTCCTAGTCCACGGGCAGATCACCCTAGGAGAATTTCTGGCCGGAAGGCAAAGGGAAGTGTAGAATTTCAGGCATCGTGGAGGAGGCGCTGGTATTGAGAATGGAAAGGTGGACCTGTGCTGAGGTTTGTCAGTCACCCCACTTCCCGCCGCCCCCATCCCTGGTTGCCTGCTGAGCCTTCACCTAAAGCTACTGCTGGGCAGTGCATGAAAAAGAACAGCTATTTGAGAGCGAACTCTTAGAGGGAGAGACCCTATCTGTCAGCACCCAAATACAATTCCATCAAAGACCTGAAGGATTAAGATCCGGCCCACTGTTAAAATGATTGCTTGGCCCATTTTATTTTCCCGAGTCCTTTTTTTTATTCATGAATTAGTTATTCATTTATTTAATGCAGTTTTTAATTGTGTGCTTATTCCATCTTGCAAAGGTAGAATTATTCAGAAGAACACTGAAAAGAAATTAACAGTATGACAGGGCTTATAATTGTGCTTTAATCTTCAATTAATATCCCCCCCTCCCCTGGTTTGCACGTTACCAGGACAATTATCCTGAACGTTGCCAGAAGCAAAACATTATGTATTGCCCTCTCGGCGGTGGCGTTCCCTCCCGGAGAGCATCCCATTTATCACGGGGTTTTAATCTCCTCCATGTGCTGCGGGAGATAAGACATCGCCACAGCGCCCCCCGTGTTTGCAGAGGATTAGAGCCGTGGTCTGCGTTTGTCTGGTCCGGTTCCACCGCTGCATGTCACGGGGTCAGAGTTCAGGTGGGCTTGGACACAGCGTTCGGAATGCGGCCATTTCTCTGGAGTGTCTGGGGATGCTCTGGAAAAAAAAAAAAACAAACAAAAAAACCATGTGGCAGGCTTCTCTCCATAGGGCCTTTTCCCGGCACTTCATCCTTTTTCGCAGAAGGCGCCTGGTGATGTACGTTCACTGAGCGGGAAGTGAAGGAGACAAGGCCAGCGTTTAGACCCTTGAACTGGCTATGCGCTTCTTTCCCTTAATTTTCCTCTGCAGCCCCCCAAAATTCTGCCCTGGCTCTGTCGGCCCTCGGGGGTGGCCTGAGAAGGATGCTCTGGGATCCCGGGGTACAGCCTGTTGGGACTGTGTCCATCAGAGCTCTCTAGAGAAACACCCAAGAGAGTGAACGGGAACGGTCCACACCATCCCCAGGGCATGGCTGGAAATGCAGGGAGACCCCGAGGTCTCAGCCTTGCGTCTGAAGATCAAAGCTCAGGCCGCTTTTCTCTGTCTCAGCCCAGAGGCAGAGTTCCTGCTCTGAGGGGAGCCTTCCGTCTCTGCCCTTACGCCCTCCCCTCCGGGAGGTTGATCGAGGCCCACCTTACGGCAGGTCATGTGACGTCGACTTATGGTGAGTGTTAATCGCCTCTAAAAATGACCTCCTCGGTGACACCTCGCTCGGTGTCTGACCGAGCAGCGAGGCACCGCGCTGATGTGTGTGTAAAACCAGTCATCACAGACACCGAGGGTCTTGCTGACTGTGGAGTCCGCTGTGTCTTCTCAGGACAAGCAGTGACCTTTGGGACTGCCCCCTCCATACCCTGACGATGCCTGGCGGGGGGCGGGGCTTGCCCCGGGGGGCAGATTCCTTGGTCAGCCAGACCCCCTCTTTTGGAGAAGGGCTGAGTGTGTGGGCCTGGTGGGATGGCCTGGGCGTCTCTGGGTGTTCCTCCTCCTCCTCTTTCGCACCCCTCCCCTCTCTTCCTGTCCCACCTGTCCTGATCCCCCGACTCAGGCGTGTGGGTCTTCTTCTGTGATAGGATTCTTAAAAAGCAAACTATTTCACACGCACATCATATCCGTACAGAAAAACGTTCAGACTGTAAGATCGCAGCTTGAAGAATTTTCTCCATGCGAGCCCCCTCACGGAACCAGCCCCAGACCAGGACACAGAAGCCTCTCTCGTGTCACCACCCCCGTCACTGCTCTGCAGCCCCACGAGTCCCCCGCTCCTGACCGCTAGCCGCACGCATCGCTGTGCCTTTATTCCGAGTGGCAGAGACTGCGACCACACGGCAGGTCTCCTGTCGTCGTCGTGGTGTACTTCAGTGTGGAGAAACGGGATGGGGCCTGCTGGGAGTGGCCCTGGCCCTCCTCCCCTCTGTCCCTGCAAACAACCCCCACGGCTGGTCTGTTACACAGGGGACATTGTGCCAGAGGCTGTGGCCACACGGGGTTGCCCAAGAGACATTACAGAACGCAGCCTGGGGGCCGAGTGGGGAAACTGGGAGGTGGGGGAAGGGAGGGGGGGTTGCCTCAGGCTGAGCCTCTCCTCCGGCCTCTCCTGATTTGCCCCCTGGAGAAACTTGCCCTTCCTGCCAGAGCTCCAGGCTGGGGTGTTCTGTCACTTACGTGCCACCTGGTCTGGCCTCTCAGGGTCCCAGGGGTTCTCCATGGCTTTTCGACAGACCAGTTTGCTGATAAGCCCTGCGGTTGGTGACACTTGACTGCACGACCCCTCTGATAAGGTGACCCTACCTTCGCAGTGCCATAAGCCACGACCTCCGGGGACCCCTGGAGCGTCCTTCGCCTCTGTGGCTTCTCTCCTCCTCCAGGCTCCTAAGCTGGATGTGACTCCAGCTCCTATTCTCAAGCCCACCCCACCCCCTCTTTATGGCGTTGCCCTTGACCACAGATATCAGTTCCTTTCAGACCCCCAAGCCCCCACCCCCAAATCTTCCCCAAGCGCCAGCCACGTCTCCACTGCCAGCTGGACGGTCTGTCTCCCCCTGGGGACTTTGCCCAGGCCCGAGACTCTTGCTCCTGAACTGTCGTCTTTCCCCCTCACGCCGTCGCCGTGACGCTGAACTTGTCCCCCTGTCCCCAGCTCGCCCGCGCTCCCCACCGGCCTGCAGGGCGCCCAGGCGCCTGCGTGTTCCAGTCCCTTCGCCGCCACCCTCTTCCTCTCCCGTTTCACCTCTGTCGGGATCGTGGGAAATGCTCCCCGCCTCATCGCGGTCCGCGCTCACCGCCCTCGCATCCTCAGCAGCCGCTCGGTGCCTATGGGATGAAGGCCCCCCCCCCGCCCCGCCCCCCGCATTGGTGGGGCACCGAGTCTCCGTGACCTGTCCCCAGAAACTCATCCCCACAGCGGGCTCGCGATGTCCCCAGGCGCCCCCAGTCTCGGCTGGGCCCTTCCCACGCCTGCTGCTGGGAGGAGGGGTCGCGGAGGTGGGGCCCCCGCCTCACGGGCTGTCCCCGCATCTCAGCATCTCAGCATCTCGTGCAGGGCGCGCAGCCCCGCGGCCTGTGGGGGCCTCCCCAATGAGCCCAGCAGGGGGTGTAATTAAAGCCTCATGGCATTCAGGCTCTAACCTGCTGACCTCGGCTGACCTCGAGGTGAGACGACCCTGGATGGTCCACCCGGGCCCAGTGTCATCCCGGTGGTTCTTGGAAGTGGCAGAGGGAAGCGAAGCAAAGGGCCAGCGTCAGGGCCCTGTGTGATGTGGGGAAGAGCCGGCCGGACAAGGGGTGGGAGTGGGGGAGCTTTCACAGTGGGGGACCAGGCCCTGAGCTGCGGGGGTGCAGCGGCCTCCAGAAGCCAGAAAAGTATTTAAGTCTGTTTTATATAAAAGTATTTAAAATAAACACGACTGGAAGATGGGCGGTGTTTATCCTGTGACTGGCCGTGCGCCTGGCCAATCGAGGCTGGGGTCCCCCCACCTAGCTGCCTGGCTCAGCTGCTCACAGAAATGCTATTTCCGTGTTAAAACAACATCAGCACGTTCCAGACTGCACTTGCTGAATTTTGGGGCTGGGTGGGCTCTCTCACCCGAGTTTGCTGAGCTGCCTGGGGTCACAGCAGCTGTTGCTCTCATTCGTACCTTCCCCTCTCACGAGAGGGGGCTTCTATCGTCACCCGGGCCCCCGGGCTCAGGCAGGTGGCAGAACCCTGTTCCCTGCCTGCCTGGACGATCACACTTCTCCCTTCTCTCCCCTTGGGGTTGGCTCCTGACCCCCTTGCCACACCTCCTGGTGGGATGAGCAGCGTCCCCGAGTCTGCGGTGTGAGGAAACGGCATTTCCCCCTCGGCTCAGACACACCTGTGTCCTGCAGGGCCGGGGAGCGGAAGGGCCTTGTGGGATGGAGGTCACAATCATGGTTCCCGTCTCGGCTTTGCCTCCAGCCGGATGAGATCTCTACACAGCTTCCTTCACTCCTACGGGCTATTTGTTCCTCAATTAAAAACTTGGGCTTGAAGAAGTTGGACTTAGAAAATGGGGCCACCGAGAACCCTCTCTCAGAATTCTTTAAAGACTCCTGTCACCCCTAAGACTGGAAGCCCGGTCTCGTGCCTACGGCTCACAGAGCCGCTCAGGATCTGACATTGACCTTGAGGCTCTGTGCTCACTGTGCTCCTCAGACTCTGGGGATGACGAAGGAGCTGAAGCTCCCAGCACAGGCCATACTCTCCCTTCCTCCCCGGGCTTCACAGAGAATGGTGCTCCTCCCTCTCTACCACACCGCCTGTGCCCGTTCCTGCCTCTCCCTTCCTTCCAGTCCTACTTTGGGGGGCCCAGCTAAGATGTCACTTCCTAAAGGAGTCTTTCCGACCCCATCCCCTCGGACCTCGTTAGATGCCGCTTCCCCGTAGGCCTCCGGCATGCTGCCTTTATCTCTGTTTTGGCACGATTCTGAGAGCCTGCTTACTTGTCTGAGTCCTGTGACCACTAGTAAATAGTCCGTCGGCTTCCTGAAGGCAAGACACGTGATCTGCTCACTGTGGAATCCCTGGTAACTAGAGCTATGCTGGCAAAAATGGTAGCCTCTGGCCACAGGTGGCCAGTGAGTCCTTGAAATGTGGCTACTCTGAGCTGAGGCGTGCTGGAAATAACACACACACACTGGATTTCAAGCGCTGAGTCCCCAAACGATGTTTTTATATCGGTTACTTGTTGGGATGATACGTCGTAGGATATCCTGGGATACATAAAATATATTCATGCTATTAATGTCACCTGTTTCTTTTTTACTCTTTTGAAGGTGGCTACTAGGTGATTCAACGTCACACGTGGAGCTTGTCATTCATGTCTCTGTTGGACTGCCCTGGCCTAGAGTGTGTCACCGGGCACGTCTGCTGCATGAACGAGCTGGTGGATGAACCTGTAGTAAAGAGTGGGTGAGTGTTTTCCCATCTCAGCCTCAGCTAATGTTGCTCTAAGTGCCGGCTTTGCCCCAGGTGTCACCCCACGGCCCTCTTGTGCTGGATACCCTGAGCTGGGCAGCCTGGCTCTGGGTGATCTGTGGGCCTGGGACCCCAAGTGGTGGAGCAAAACCCGGGCAGAAGACCCTAAGCCTGTGCACCCCGTCCCTATCTCCAGGAATAAAATATTAACTCGACATTCTGAGCGGGAAACAGGACAGCTGTAACTCTCTTTGATACTGTGGCGGCATTCATTCTCGGCAGCAGTGGGGAAGAACACTCCTCTTACTGGAAAGTTCTCATTTTATAAAATCTGGGTGCTGAGAACAAGCAAGATGTACTGATTGACTTGGGAATTTTCCAAGTCTCTACAACCCTGAAGAACAACGAACCCTTTTCTTGAAGAGTCATTCATTAGCCTTCCTTTGTGTGTGGAACTTGAGCTCTTTTCCTTATCTTGGATTTTATGGACTGATGGAGCTGGGAAGGGGGTTAGTGGACTGTGCTTATCACTGATTGGAGTCTTTGAGCTTTGAGGTTTTAGAATATTTGAACAGCTGTGGCTGTAGAGGAAACACAGTCTTCTAAGAGGCTAGAGCTTCAACTGGGCACAGACATTCTCGAGTCTGGCTGACGTTTTGAAAACCGTATCCTTAGCACACAACGGGTCTGTGTTCTCCCCGTCACACCCAGCATTTCCACAGCGCTTTTGTGATGTTTACAGAGCACTCACACGTCGGATCTCCTTGGGTCCTTATGGTCGTTTGGTGCTCTTTGAAACAAAACTTTGCGATGGAGTTGTCTGTACTTGCTGTCCTCAAATTGCTTTTTTTCTCACTCTCTGTTCGTCCTCCTCGGTAATGCTCTCACGCCCGACTGCGCAGGTGACACTGCTCTCGTGAGGGGTCGCCCTGGCCCACACGTCCTCCCTCCCGTCGTCGATTCTCAGTCTTCTCGTTTCACTCGACCCAGTTGAGTCGTTTGACACAGTTGATCAGTTTCCCCGCCTCGAAGTTCTTTCTCTGTTCAGCTTCAAGGGTGTCACACTTGCCTGACCTCTGACCTCACGGGCAGCTTTGTCTCCCTGACTTTTAACCTTGGAGCCTTCCTGATTCTAGATCTGAGACCTGAGACATTTTTTTTCTCTCTCTCTGTTTGTTTGTTTGTTTCTTTGTTTCCTTGTTTTTCTTTCTTTGTTTCTTTGTTTTTTTGTTTCTTTCTTTCTTTGTTTCTGAATTTCTTTCTTTTCTTTCTTTCTTTCTTTCTTTCTTTCTTTCTTTCTTTCTTTCTTTCTTTCTTTCTTTCTTCTTTCCTTCTTTCCTTCTTTTCTTCCTTCCTTCCTTCCTTCCTTCCTTCCTTCCTTCCTTCCTTCCTTCCTTCCTTCTTTCCTTTTCTTCTTTTCCTTTCTTTCTTTTCTTTCTCTGTAATCACTCTGCTAGTGATTCTGCCACACCTCATGGGTTTAGACATCATCGATGAGCTCTTTTCTTAATTCCAGACTCTTTTATTCAACGACCGACACGTCACAAGTTGGATGTCTAGAAAACACCTCCAACGTTACATTCCCTCCCGAGCCCCTGAGCATCCCTTCCACACGCGCTCCTTCCCTTCTGTGGCCTTCTTTCTTTCGCTTAAGCCAACTTCATCTTTCCGTTTGCTAAAACCGGACATCTCCGAGTCAGCTCTGACACGTCCCTTCCTGCTGTAGCCCAGGGCAAATGTCGTCATCTCTACCATCAAGTTTCATCTGGAACGCCACCACGTCTCATCAGATCCACTGCTGCTGTCACTCTGGTCCGAGTCACCGTCACCTCTCTCCTGCCTAGATTATCTAAGAGTCTCCAGGACTCGTGCAGCTCAGTCTGTTCTCGACAGAGCAGTCAGAGCGATCCTGTTAAAAATCAGGTCACATCACTCCGCTGCTCAGATGGCTCCCACTTACCCAGAGTCAAAGCCAGCAACATCCTTCTAATGGCCCCGAGGGCCCAGGAGGGCCTTCTGACACCACCGACGCCTCTCATCCACTTCGGCCCATGTCAGCTGTCCTGGCCTCCTCTCTCCTTCATTCAATTCCGGGTGCTGTGACCGCCCTGCCGCTTTGCATTTGCTTTGTCCCCAAATGCTTTCACCTCACACAGCCCCATACCTCCTCGCCTTACCGCCTTCACCCTTTTCCTTAACGTCTCCTTCCCACCGAGGCCCCCCCTGAACATGGGACCTCTGGGCTCCCCTAACTTCCGCTGCTTTTCTTTCCTACTTGATTTATTTCTCCATCACACTTCACACCGTCAAACACACTCTACGTTTTATTTATTTATGTTATTGATTGTCTGTCTCGTATTAAACTGTTAGATCTATGAGGTAGGAATTTTCATGATCATTTCTTCATCATCTGGCACCTAGAACAGAGCCTGACCATAGGATGGATGTGTTCATTCAACATTTGTAAATGAATGAATAGTCCTATGAACTAAACATTATTACTATTCTTTTCTCTATTCTATGAATCAAGGAATTGGGAACTCACAAGGCCTAAAAACACCACCAAACATTCATGCACACACGTAGATATTGACATGTATAAATCAGAACATGCATGGGGGTAGCAAAGCCAGTGGGTCAGACCCCAGGAAGGCTGGGGTGGGGTGCTGGGTCAAGATTATGTACAAACTACTTGTATTTGGTAATGGCTGGTCAGGTGACCAGACAGTTGGTTGTAAGTAACTAAGCACTACGCTTTTTTTTTTTTTTAAAAAAATCAGCTTCATGTTTTATAAATGTTACTTATTTTAATTTATTTTATTCTTGGGAAATTTTCATTAAATACTAATTTTTGTGAAGATGTTAAAGTCACCCTCATTCTACATCATCATTCTACGCTTTACATCATCCTGTAAGGAAAGGTGAAAGAAAAATACCATTTTATAGCAACTGCCATGCAAAATCCTTAAAAGTGAGATTGAATTGGAAAAACCTCGGTCCCTCTCATCACAATACTAACGGGTCCTTCAGCCTCCTGCAGTTGGTTGCCAGTCGCTGCTTCGTAGGCACAGGGGACCGCTCAAAGTGTCCCTTTTCAATCCCGATGCTGCAAAGTGTCATTTTAGGAAATGATGCGGGTTGGAAAAAAAGAGAAGGTTTCCTGTGTCGTTTTGGAATTTTACCTCCCACGGGAGGACTTTCTTACCCCCTCCCGACATTGATTAGCATCTTCTCTGTGGTCAGGGCCAGCTTCGTGGGCCTGCGGCCTGTGCAGACCTGCAGGGCTGCCCACGTATCAGAGCCTCACACTGGATTTAATGCTTTGCTGTCGCCGTCTCAAAATTCTTGATCACCTTTTGAATAAGAGGCCCATATTTTCATTTTGCCCTGGGTACCACGTGGGCCATATCATCCTGATAAGTCACAGCCGTGGTAGGTAGGTAGTGTCAAGTGACCCCAGGATGGACAAGCCAAGAGTCAGCTTTGATAATCATGGATAAGGATGAGGTATTTGATATGTTTGTGACCGTATTTGCATAAGCTTCCCGTACATGTTTGAAGCTATTGCTTCATTTTATGATTCATTAAATTTCGTTCTATTTAAATAGCAGTTCCAAAATTTGTTTCATTGTGTTCTGATTGTTTTTCAAAACTCATAAATCTAAGTTTAGTGATATGGCATGTAATCTTTGGTAGCACATTGTAACATTATGCTGTTCCCATGAATCGGGAAATGAAATATCCAAATTGCCACATGTTTTCTTCTTCTTTCTTTTTTTTTTTTTTTGAGAAAATTTTCCTTGCCTCTGAAAAGCTGGCTTTTTGCATTTGAAATCTTTAGAACAGTAATTTTACATCCGTCAGGTCACATGCATCGAGGAAAGAGACCAGGTGTGTGTGGCGTGAAAGGCGATTCTGAACACGATCTCTTCACTTGGTTCCATATAGCTCTGAAGTGTTTTTTTTTTCTGTTCCCTTATATGAGCTTTTTTAAGATACAGAAAAAGAGGCTCTTTAGAGAAAATTTCTGTAACATTTAGCCTTTATGAAGAAATGTTAAATTTGAAATCCAGTGACAGCAACCCACCCAGTTAGCTAACCTCCTGTCAGTGGGAAGAATGATTTGGTACAATTTCCTATGTTTCCGTAACCTCTAGAAACTTCTCCATCCATAGCTAATAATGCTGCGTGCACCACCATCGCCCTGTGCAACAGAAACGTAATGGAAGCCACCCATGTAATTAAAGTTTTTCTAGAAGCCTATTAAAAAAAGAGGCAGGGGAAATGAATGCCAATGAAATATTTTATTTAGCCCGGTACATCTAAAGTATTACCACTTCAACATGTGATCAGTATAAAGCTTACTAATGAGATCGTTTACATTCTTTTTCTCTCATAGGAAGTCTTTGAAATCCAGTGTGTCTTTTGTGTCTATAAGACATCTGGGTTTGGACAAGTCATGCTTCAGCTGCTCCACAGGCACAGGTGGCTGGAGGCTACCATATCAGAAAGCTCAGCTTGACACGTTCTGCTGGGCTTATGTGCCCAGCATCACACAGCTAGGAAGTGAATACACCCAACAGCTTCGCTCAGGATTTTGGCTCCTTTGCCCTTCCCCCTACCTTGACTTCTCCCTGAGGACAGAAATCGGACACCTAGCTTGGACTTAGCACGGGCAGGGTTTGAGAAGAGGCACCGAGGGAAGCAATGGAACAGAAAAAATAAGGGACAGTGAACTGTGAAAACATTGTAATCGTGACAGGGGTCACGTGCAGGATTTCCAGGGGACAGCTTCTCACGGATGCAGCAGAAAGACTTTGCTTTTTCCCACAGTGGGAGATGTGTGAGGCTGGACACGTGCGAGTGATTACAGGGAAGACAGGCCCAGCTGTGGACGCTGACGTTGCCGCTCAGGTGGTTCGGATGCGAGGCTGGCAGAGCTTCCGCAGTGGGGCAGACAAGCAAGAGGAAGGAGAAGCACCTTCACCTCTGGTTGGGGAACGCCAGCCCACCTGGTCTTTGAGGGCTGATCGGGTGATTGACAAAGGCCAGTAGGTGTGGAGAAGGCAGGCGTTGCTGTGGGGATGCCGTGAGGTGTGTCTCAGGAGATGGCGAGAGGAAGTTAGGTGGCAGCTCAGGGTCCTAGGTCTCTGGGCGGACACTTTCAGCTGGGGGCCAGGGGTCACTGTCTTTTGAGTCCCTTGGCCCCTGACCACGCTGATGTCCGTGAGGCTCATCATTTGGTCCGAATTTTGCCTTAGAAGATGTAAAGTTTCTCTTTTCCTCTAAAAAATTAGTAAACGCGACTGCCTAATGCTTCACTGTATCCCTTTAGCATCCGAGCAGAGCCCTGCACGCGTTTCCCTCAGCGGCGCATCTTACCAGCTTGGTTCTGCATCCACGATTCGCCTGCGGGTTGCAGACGTAAGTATTCGGTTGCAAATTCCGTGTTTTGGGGTTCGCATCTTCTACACCACGATGGGATGACCAAAGCTAGAGGGCTCCGCATACAGGACGTGCTTAGGGGAATGAACGGTGGTTTGGGGGTCGGGTCAGGCTGGGGGGCAGCTCTAGGAGTTCCGATGCGAGGATGAGCTGCTGGCGTCCGCCGCGGGACATGGCAGGGGCGTGGCCACAATCGTGACCCTGGCGGGAACTCAGGTTGTGCAAGTTCTTTCTTCTCAGGCTTGAGATTTCTGTGGCTTGAAATGGACTCCCTTTCCTCCAGTGCTAATTAAAAAAAAAAAAAAAAATTAGTATTTTCTGCAAGCCTCACTTAAGAATGTCCTTCACAATTCTCATTAAATCAGCTCGTTCATCCATCCACTCACTCACTCACTCCTTCATTCGTCTAGTAAATGGATTCCTTCAGTCGGCAGAGGTTTATTAGGTACCAAGTGCTAAGCGCCGAGTGAGGCGCTGGAGATTCACAGCCGGGAAGGCCTTCTTCGTCTCATCCTCGAGAAGCTCACTCACTAGAATGCTTCTCACACCGGCCCACCCGAATGGGCCACCTCGGTCTATTCCTCCCGGCTCATGGAGCTGGTGTTCTGTTCAACTTGTTGTTTTCATTCCTAGTATATTCTCTGAAGCGGCCTGACTCCCCTTGAGTGGCTAGACATTTTTATGAGCAAACATGACGCCTTCTTCTCTTTGCTACCTCTTCCTGGGGCCTGATACTTTGCACAGAAGGGGGCCCCATCCACATCGCTAACCTCCTCTCCAGGGTGCGTGAAGGGTGTTGGCAGATAATCGTTTTTACACAGGATTACTGGTGTTATAAACAGAGATTTGAGGGGCTTAGGGGATAGAGTCTACAGACATGGAAAGGGTGCCCCCAACACAGCCTCTGTAGGTCCGTCTGCAGACGAAACAACAGCCTCCCTTGCCCTTTCACACACCGGATACGCTGAAGACAGTCTCGCTCCTGAAAGGACCACAGCGTGTTTGGCATCGGTTCTTAGTGACGGGGCATTTCAGTGGAGGCTCTGTCTGTGTGGGCCTCTTTCCTGCGGGTTGCAAGCGTTCTAGAAGGACAGCGTTAGGGAATTCCGCTAATGAAGAGCATCAACAGTAACTTTCCTTCAAGCTGTCAGGGCGGAGGCTGCTGTTCCCGTGCATTTTAGTGGCTCTTTGACTCCAGAGGGAGCCTAGAGCCAGAACAGACTTTTATAAAGAAGACACTGTTGGCTTTGCAGTGCCAGTAATTTTTCCCGCCATTGAGGCTGTCACATAACCAGGAGGCTTACTGTCTCCTAGGACAAAGGGTGTTTGCAGAAGAACGGGTCGAACTATTATTATTAATAATCTCATGACGGAGGCATCGCCAATGCTTGCGTGCTGATGGGGCTACCAAACCGTTTAAAGTTTTATCTGGACAATGGTGGAGGCACACAGGAACAAAGCTGCTTGCGAGCAGGGGGCTTGGCCGTGGGTGGGGGTTTGAGGGGCGGTTCTTTCCTAGCTGGGGCACATGTGGGTTTGAGAGAACTGCTGCCTCATTCCTGCAACCCTTCTCGAAAGGGGTCTTCTAGAAAGGAATGGTCATAGAAGCTCCTAATTGTAGCCATGACAATGGACTGCCATTGCTAATGAGCTTTTTTTTTTTTTTTTTCTTTCTTTGATAAGGGCACTGACATGCTCCTTGAAGACAGGGCTAGGGAAAGCTCATTACAGCCACAGGCAGAGGCTACTAGCAAATGAGACGCGATGTCGCCCTTCGCTTTGCTGGGAATCAGAAGGAAAAAAAGGGAACCGTGATGGAAGACAGAGCTGTCCTCCTCCCTCTGCCCATATCCGTGGCATCCAATTAGAGGATAACGGATTCGGGGTGCCATTTTTCATTCTCGCCCAGGCTTGTCCTATCTTGGACGGGGCGTCTCAGTGGCTAGAACATTGAGCCAGGGCTGAAAGATTCAGGCCAAGGCTGAATCTCTTCTTCCCAGAAAGAGCAGTGAACTTCACGGCCCACATCTCGCCCCAGGAGGCTCTGCCCAAGTGGAGCCAGCAGCCATCACCACCAGCAGGGTCCCCAGATCAAATACAGAACAAACACCCAGTGCAATTTGGATGTTAAATAAGGGAAATAAAATTATTTGGTACAAATATGTTCCAAATATTGCATGGGACATAGGCTAAAAAAATAATGATTTATTATTTATTTGAAATTCAGATTGGACTGGGTTTTTGTCCTGTATTTTTGTTTGCTAAATCTGACAACCTTTCACAGGGCAGAATATAAGGCGTGGGGGCTTCAGAATGCCCCTCCCAGCCCCTAACAGCTGGCCATGGATCGATCACCTGTCCTTCATCTCATTCTCCACCGCAGATTAATCTCAGAGCAGATGTAGGTAGATCCTGTTGTTCCAGAACGTTCTGTCCTTCCAGGGTTCACTCTCATCCCCCCTCATCCCACTGAGCGTGGGGTACCAGTAGCCCGAGAAGACACCGTGTGTGGCTTGCAGGCAGGTGTGCTTCTGTGTGGAGGCAGCAACCACAGCCTGATGGCTGGGGCAGCGTGGCCCCTAATGTTGGGGAGATTGATCCAGGTGGGGAGTCCCTCTGCCCTCCGGGTCCAGGGTCGTGTCCCCAGTGCACCTTGGGTACGCAAAAAAGAGGAACGTGTCCCCTTTCCCCACCTTTCTCCCTCTCTCTTCTTTCTCTCTCGTTCTCCATTTGTTCACCCTCATTTTCCTGCCCATCCCTCGCCTGAGCATCCGAATGGTTCACCAAAGGTTTAAGACTGTTTCTCGCAGAGCTTGTGGCACCTGAGAGGAGAAAGAATCCTTCAGACCAGGTCTTCCAAATGCCCTTGGGGTGGCGGGGGTGTGGCATGGGGCAGAGACCTTCTTTCTCTCTTTTGAACCCGATGACTTTACACGTGGAGCCAGGCTGTAGGAAATGAGAAACAAGACAACAACAAATCCAACAATAAAGACATAAACATCTGACACGTGTAAAGCACTTCGAAGCTTCTGAGCAACTCCTCTTATAATCTTTTATTCAATGCTAACAATTTAGAAATTGCTAGAGGCGCCCAATGACTTGCAAAGACCACTGACCGAGTGACAGCTGGTTTTTGATATTTAGGTCGATACCTTTTCTCGCTCTGCAGGGAGCAGGCAGAGGGCACACAGGTGTGTGAAGTCTTGGAGGGGTGCCGAGGGAGCCTGAGAGGCACCCCTATCTCTCAGCAGCGCATGTGGGATGAGCGTTGAGCTTGGACGGCCTGACCGGCTCACGGGAGGGTCTGGGACATGGGTGGTTAGAAGGTTCTCCAGAGGCCTCCGTGGCTGGGTCTGGAGCAGCCTTCTGTTTGGGCTCTTTCTCCTGCATGGAGCCCATGCTGGCGAGTGCGTCGTGTGCCGAGCCCCAACTGGATTTCCAGGGAACGACACACTGCTGGGCCCCTTTCGGCATGGGCTTGTTGAGAGAACTTTGTCCCGAGCGCTGACTCTGCCAAGGAGACGTCAGACATAGCGGCTGAACAGGGCACCACAGCCCGGGGGTCCCAGTCTCTAGCCGAGCTCCCCGCCTGTCTCAGCAGTGACACGGGCCAACAGAAGGGGCTTCTGGGCAAAGGACAGAGAGGATGGAGGGTCACTTTTTTCCTTCTGGAGCCTCCCAGCTCCATCTCATCCACAGACTGCTTTGATCTGGTCTCTTTCAAGGAAGTAGCAAGTTGGAAAGCAGAGAGAGCCGGCTTGAAAAAGCCCGTGTGAGCTGATCTTTTTGGCAGGCGATACCCACATCAAAGGGTGGCTGACAGACAAGGTGTGGAGGTGACTCAGGTTCCTGGGTGTCCTGACCCTCCCAGGCTGTCACGTGCTCCCTGGTGGCTTCCTCTTGCCCCACAAAGGGGCTGTGGGGAAATCCCCTCTGGGCACTATAATTACCCGCTGGGATCCTTTCAGGAGCCAACCGCTCCAGGCAGCATCAAGATGATGCTAAGCTTCCCTGTCCTGCCAACGCTTCTGCTCCTTCTGGGCCCTGCCCTGGCTGCAGGGGACTCAGGGGATCTGGAGCCCCTGAGCCCTGAGCGGAGCCCGAGCTCCTTGCCCGACTCGAACTTGGACTCTCGCTTCATCTCTGGCAGCTCCAGCTCTGGCTCCAGGTCCTATGGTAGCTCCAGCTCTGGCTCTAGGTCCTATAGTAGCTCCAGCTCTGGCGGTAGGTCCTATGGTGGCTCCAGCTCTAGCTCTAGGTCCTATGGTGGCTTCAGCTCTGGCAGTGGCTTCAGCTCTGGTGGTGGCTTCAGCTCTGGCGGTGGCGGTGGCGGTGGCTTCAGCTCTGGAGCCTTCAGCGTCAACAGGTCCAGGCCAGATGACAGCACCAGGTCCGGCTCCGGGCTCCAGGTGAGGAAGGAGAGCTGAATTCATTCATTCTTTTCCTCTCTCTCTTTTTTTTTTTTTTTTGCGGGGGGCACCTGAATATAATTTCATGGATGGCTAGACCCGAGCCATCGAAAAGATTTACGACTCCCTTTGTGAACCGTAGGCGCCACGGAAATGAATTAAAACCTGGGTGAAATAATTAAATCGTGAGCGAGAGAGATGGCATCTCAGGTTCTCCAGCTGGGGAGTTCCAGGAAGCAATCTCAGCTTTTAAGAAGGTCTCTACCCTGGCTCCACTTTGGAATGGGGGGGTGGGCAGGGGCTGTACAAGGACAGATGCCCCCAGGTTCTACCCCCGTGAGAACGGTGAGGTGAGGGGTCGTGCCAGCAGTAGCTCCAGAAAGGTTTGTCCAGTTGACGTGCTGCCCAGCGGGGCCCCTGCGGACGGGTGGTGAAGACTTGGAGGGAGTAAGAGCCACAGTTGTTTTTGTTTGGAGCCTGACAGTGTCTCTGAGCCTAGTTCGTAAGGAGGATGGGTGACGGAGGTGGGGGAAGGGTCCTCAGTTTCTAGGATAGTGCTGTTACATGTGTATATTTCCCTGGAGGAGTGATAGTTCTTTTCCAGTCTTCCGTATAGGGGATTCTTAGGGCCATTTGCAGCTGAAAAGAACAACAGAAGTAGCAAGAAACAAATCAGCAAACCCACACATCAGACCATCCATCCACTAGAAAGGGACGGGGCCGGCCAGAGGCTCCATCACTGGGACAGCAGTGAGCCCAGTTCTCAGGGGGATGAGTCCTCTGGACTTTCTTTATAGAAAATGGGAAGACGGAGGGGAAGTAGAGGTGGGAGGCGAGAAGCAGTTCCCCATCTCGCCTCTGCCCGCACCAGCTCCGGGCCTCTCGGAGGGAGCTTTGCCCGGCAAAACCTGGGCTTTCTCTGACACCGTGTGCGATGGGGTGGGGGAGTCTTACCTCCCCCCCCCGCGCCCACCCCCGCTGTGTGTTTCTATGATCTTTAATCACGGGTCGGGTCACTGTGTACACCATCACGTCTGAACAGAAGGGCCAAGGGAAAAGGTGGTCCGTGGGGGGAAGGCTTTTGTTCGTTGTTTCATTTTTTTACCCTCAGGACTACATAGGCAATAAAAATGTGATGATTAGCAGATGGTTTGTATAGAACCGAGACAGAAACGGCAGCAGTGGTGTTCACTGGGTGCCTGATGAATGCCAAGACTGCATTACGTAAATAATAGGTGTTGTGTTATTCATCCCTAAGAGGTAGTTAAAGTTAACGATCCCATTTCAGAGATGTAAACACTGAAGCTTAGAGAGGTGGCATCATTGGCGTAAGGGCACTAAGCTAGCAGGTTCTACAGCTCAAACTTGGTCTGCCCATGCTCTCGGCCATCTCTGTGCAGCTTTTGGTATTTTCATGGTGTGTAGATGAAAACTGCTCATTTTTAAGGCTTTGGGACTCATGAATAGGCACAAAGATTTGATTTTTTTTTTTTTTTTTTTTTTTTTTTTTTGTGGCCAGAAATCAGATGCATCAGATTTTCAGGGAGAGAGACAAGTAGAAGTGGTTGGCATTTTTATTTTTTTAATGAGGTAACAATAATTTATTTTGAAGCTTCTCATCAATCAGAAATCAGCACTCGAGGGAGGTAATCGGCTAAAATAATAGGAAACAAAATATAGGTTAAGTAATAGAGAAATCCGAAAGCCTGTTGTTGGGTAAGGAGACAAATATTTAAAAGTAGACAAGAAACGGTAGTTAAATTGCGCTTAGAGGTTTTAATTTCCTTCCTGGCTTACTTCCTCTGGTGGGTCAGTATCACAATTCCAACTTTTTTTTTTTTTTTTTTTTTTTTTACAGCAGACTAGGTGTCATATTCATTATAAACCTAATTTTCTAGGGCAGGCTGTCAGCTTGATAAGCTCTTTGGAAAGTGTTTGGAAAGCCTCTTTATAACTGTATTTGACCAAATTCCAAATGTATTATTTTCTGTACCATTATTTCATGCCTTGAATCTTTACAGGCACTTAGGCTCGACGGCTAGTGAGAGCCAGTTGCAACCTCAGATCACACATGTTGAGTCTACTGTAGTGCTCAGAGCGCCCGACAGGCCTCGGTTGTCACCTTCCTCCAATGGAGGGAATTCGTGTCCTCACAGACGGAGAACAGGCCCCATGCTTTGCTCCACAAACATAAAAAGTCATGCGTTTTCCTCATCAGGCTCAGGGGCTTGTCAAAAATATAGACAACCATGGCTTTCGTCATGAAAATGGGCAGGAATCGGGTCTTGCCTATCTCCGCAACCCCAGACCATGGTAATTTGTAGACGCTGGTCAATAGTAATCGAACACGTGCTGAGTGAGTGAGGACCTACCGGGGTAAGGCGTCCTGTGTGCACACAGGGTCCTATTTGTCCCCTACAAGGGAGATCACGTACCCTTCTACGAACCAAAGGGACAAACACTTGTCTGTCTCATTCCTACATGCACATGCACATAGAGTTTAAGCATTCACCACAGAGAAAGACCCATCACCATTAGCTTCATTGTCTTTGAATGAGAGGAGCAGGAATATCTCTAATGGGAGACACTGATCAAACTTATGGACCATTCTGGTGTCGGCTGAGCATGCTGGGCTGATGATAAGCAGGACGGCAGCTGGGGAGTCCACGGGACCGGGGCAGAGATGTTCAGCAGAGCCCGTGGAATGGCTGTCAGCGGGGCTCGTAATTATTTGCCTGCCTTTCAGGTGAACTTCAGGATTAAAAGTTGTTAGCTCGTGGTTTCTGGTTGATTGTCTGAGACTGCTTGATGATCTCCCCTGGTTTTTGAGTTGACAGAGCTGTTCAGAGAACTTGAAGAATGGCCCAACCCTGCCTTGTGCAGCTAATTAACTTCCCTTGTCAAAATGCAACGCAAGGTTTTTTTTTTTTTTTTTTTTTTTTTGGGTAGACAGTTAATCTAATAAGCTATTTCTTCAAAAGTCCATGATATATCAGTCCTTCTGTAAAAACCTTGGCATGCTTGATATATATATATACACACATATATGTCCCTTGCCACGGGACGACTAACGGGAGCTCCAACCAGACGTGAGACTCGAGGAGACAATCTGCAAGAGAATGGGGGACAGGAGACGTGAAGAATGGAGGCAAGACAAAGTTCTGATCAAGCCTCAAAGTTTATTTTCACACAAGGGTATATATATTTTCAAAGATCAGAGGGAGGCAGGCATGGGGTGATCTGGTGTGGCGCCGGCAGCCGTTAAGGGTCTGCTGTTGGGTGCTAGATCAAACAGGATAATTTGGGTTGCTGGCAGCTCCAGGCACGGGCTTATCTGTGCAGGCATCTTCGGGCTTATCTTGTGTTTGCCCTTCTGGACTTTCCTAGGAGCCTAGCGAGACTTGTGAGACTTAATGTTCAAAGGTTAACTTCTCAGTTAAACTTTCCTATGAGTTGGCTCCCAGCACATATATACATACATACATATATATATATATATATTTCCTTCTGCTCAACCTAAAAAGATTAAGTTAAATTGACAAACAACTTAGTTGCAGAAGCCTAAATCATTGGCTCAAGGGGTCACCAGTGGAATAAATCTCGATTATAGAAACATCTAAGTCCATCTTGTTCAGGACTCATGGAGATCAGTGAATGTCAAATGCACAGGGTACACATAGCCTCAGCTGCAGCCAGCTGACCTCTTACACGTTGAGAGGCGTTTGCTGGACCTCTCATACTGAAAACCATCGCTGGCCTCTGGGTTGTTTCAGAAAGAGACACTTCGGGCTGATTGATGCTCCACAGGTGAGCTTTGGGCTGCCCCCTCCCCCCTTCCCCATCCCCTTGCCCACCCCCATCAGATGAGGTCATTGAAAGGCACAGCCAGTCTGCTGCCAGGAGTTACTCTGTAAGGCATTAAGAGTAATAATAATAACACACACAAAAAATGTTAATTGTGGTGGGATCCCCTTGGGGAAGTTCAAAGGGGACAAAAGAAAAACAGAATCTTTCAAACCTGTCATTTTTAAAATATGTGGTGGCACCGGAGTGTGAGCCTGAATATTTTAAAGACACATCAAATATTTTGAAATGACTCTTCTGCAAGTGGCACGCTGCAAAACTTTTCAAAAATGAGCACGAACACTTCAAACTCATACATACCTCGTTCGGTCTTTTAAACAAACGCCTGGTTTGTTTCCATTTTGAAGGACGTTAATTATACAAGTTCCCCAGTGAAGAGAGGGTGTGAATTCGCATGGTATATTTTCGCTGTCAGCCATAGCCTTGATGTTTTCCTCGTTCCTACCGGGAGGAGTGGAGTTAGGATTGGGGTGCATGTGAGGAAGAGAAACCGTGAGTCGAAGGAGAAGGAGAGTGACTGATCATCCACCAGGGAGGGCCAGGGACTCGGTTGACATCTGGGTTACTTGGAGGACAACCTGTGAAGGAGGTCCTTCTCTCTTTGACGCAGAAGGAAACTGAGACAGGGGCTTGGGAGATGGTAGAACTGGAAATCAAACTCTCATCAATTCTTTATTTCCCTTCCTTTACACAGGAACAGTAACAATTTCCTTTAAGACCCTTTGAGAAAGAAAAATCGTCCTTTAGATAAAGGCGACTGACGTAGTGGTTTCAGCCAACAGGTGCAGACGTGGCTACAATGCTCCCTGTAGTCACCGCCTGTGAAACGGGGTTTGGACTGCACCCACGATTCTCTTCATTTATAGTTTGAATGCCCCTGGCTTCCTTCTCAGGACTTTTTTTTTTTTTGATAAGCCAATTTCTATCACTCTAGTTGCCCAAAAAGCCCATTTCTCAGCCGATGACTGATGTCGAACTTATTGTTATTCACAGCCGTTTTCCAATTTCAACGGCTCCAGGGATGACAACGGGACCTGCCGCTGCTCCATTACCCTGCCGGACACCTCCTTCCCCGCGGACCGAGTGGAACACCTGGAATTCATAGCTCACATCCTCTCCGAGAGGTTCGAGACAGAGCTTTCGAGAGTAAGCATTGCTTTCCTCTGTTGACAGTATCCTAACAAGTACAAACAAGCGAAGAAACACTTCTAAAAAATTAAATTTATTGGGTGGCATTATATATATATATATATATATATATATATATATATATATATATATATATATATATATAAAATTTCCAGGGGTACATTATAATTTGACATCCGTGTATTGTCCATGGCGTGCTCACTACCCTAAGTCAACCTCCTCCCAGGAACTCCCTTTTCCCACACCTCCCTTACCCTCGGGAACCACCATTCTGTTGTCTGTGTTTATGAGTCTGGTCTTGTTTGTTTTGTTCGAGCACAAAACACTTTTGATTCAGGATGTTGCCGGTAGCCGTTCTTCACTGTATCAGAGACGGCACGTGTGCATCCTACGGAGGGTTTAGCGTTCGTTCATTTACCAGGAGTCCTTCATAGCAGGAAAAATGAGGGCACAGGGATACAATGAGACGGAGACTATTCCAGTCATGGATAAACTCGCTTCAATACTATGGCGCTTACGCAGTTGGAAAGAGGCCCCGAGCTCTCCCTTGCCAACCCAAGCTCTGCAATTTTTATTCTGTTTTGTTGTTTTTTCTTGCTTTTTTTTGTTCTTGATCTTCCCTCCAGCTTTGCATTCTTTTCTTTCCTCTCCTTTATCCTCTTTCTATTTGATCTTTCTTCTCTTTCACTTTTGTTTCCTATTCCTATTCCATTTCTTCTTCCCTTAAAATGTTTTTCTCCCTTGCTTCAATCCTTTCCCTTGTCCATCCCTCCTAATCTTTCATTCCTTTTCCTTATTAATTTTTTTTAACTCTCTCTGGTCTTCTCTGATTTTTGGAGAGCTCCTTCTCTTTCTCCTCCTCTTCCTTCTCTATTGCCCCAAATCTTCCACCTCGTATCCTTCTTCCTTCCTCCCTCTTTTCCTTTCTCTTCCTCTTGCTTCCTCTTTCCAATGCACTCTCTCCCTTCTCTCCCTCTCCCTGTCTCTCTTTCTTGGTGGTTGTCTCCTACTGCCTCAGCAAGAACATTGCGTTCGATGTGTCCAGCATTAGACCAAAACGGAAGGCTTCCCTGGAGTGTGACTCCAGACTAACAGGTCACTCAGCCTTGGTAAAGACCTTGACTTTGAACCCCATTCCCACTTTCCCCTAGAGGAAGCTATCTTACGGGGTTTGCCTTTCTCTGAGGTAGCTGGGGCAATGCGACTTGGCATTCTCATTCCGACCTTTTCTAGCTCTTTAGCCAAGTTAAAAATCAATTCGAAATGCTCCCATCCTCTGCGTAGGTGAAGTTCACACAGGCTATAACCACATCATACATGATTTAAAACAGCTCCATTAATTTACGAGGAGCTCCAGCCTCCCTCCAAGATTCAAAATAAGTTTTCCTGAGACGTTGAAGTTTAGCTACCACAACATCCAGCATAGTGATCATTTAAGACAAAAATTATGATGAGGCGGACACCCTTGCTTTCAACCTGAATTGGTAGATAAATATTCTAAATTTAAACGAGTGTCCGGGAAACTGTACTTGAGTACTTCAGGAAACTAGCTTTTTAAGAAATAAAATGTCCTTGAATTAATCAGCAGAAAAGGCACAGCACTAAATTATAAATTCCAGCCATTAATATTCATAGCCTTATTCCAGCATAATCAAGTGCAGATAAGAAGTTATGCATAAAAACATATCAGGCGGAGGAAAATCCTAGGTAAAGATCTTTGCAGTGAGAGTCACTCGCTTTGAAATAGTGGGAGCTGCTGATTTGCATGTCGTCTTTGCTGGCAGGAGTGTGAAGGGCAGCGCGAAACCCCGTGATGCTCCGGAGAGAGCAGGTAGCTTTGCCAGGTTTGTGCGTACGGGACATTTAATTCCAGTTCCGTGAGAGAGACAGGTGGCATCTGCCTTGCTAATAATTGGCAGGGGAGAAGTGCAGAGTAGGTGGGAAAACTTTTAATTCTGAAATCATCAGTAGCGGGGCCTAAAATAAAATTCGCTCTTGGGGCTGAAGGAAGGAATTATCCTGCCAGCTGAGATTTGTGTGACGGGATCCAGGTGACAGGATCCGTGTGACAAGATCCGTGTGACAGGTGATGATGACAGTAACTTGTGCTTGTGCTTTATGTTTGTGATTTCTATTCTATTATCAAGATGCCCTTTAGGGCAGATAGGCCCCTCTTCTCCTTCCCATTTTAGGGATGGAAAAACTGAGGTTCACAAAGATAAATACAGACATAACGGTAAAGCTGAGTTCCTCTCTCGGCCGGTGAAGCCGGGCCAAGAGCTCGGGTCTTCAGAATGAATCTCGGTTCTCTTTGCTCCTGGCTGTG
>PVKZ01006069.1:0-41316 GCA_004027375.1 Macroglossus sobrinus
GAAGGAAGGAAGGAAGGAAGGAAGGAAGGAAGGAAGGAAGGAAGGAAGGAAGGAAGAAGGAGGAAAGAAAGTGTTGCTGGAAAAGTGAAAGCAGTTCAGGCTATAATGGGTTGACATAGATAGAGGATGAGGTCATACACAGTTTTGAGGAATTTTGCAATTGAAAAGAAGCAGCAGTAATATAAGTCGATAGATCTAACATACAGCTGACTGGATGATGTGCCTGCTCATTAAGTTAAGGAGAAAAATGACACAAGTGGTTATGCCTAAAAAGGGCCATCTTAGAAACAAAAGCATCTTTAACAGGCCTGAGTTCAGAATTTAGAAAGTCCGTTTGTCAGAACACGTTGATAACCAACCTCATTTCTATTTAACTTTTCACTAAATTTGTTGATCTGCTTCAACAAATTCCTCTACCTTATAATTTATCCCACAGCAAAAAAGGCTGACCACCTCCTACTTTCTTCATTTAGCATTCAGAAAAGAAAATACTCTACTTAAAAGATTTTGTTCTATGTAGAAGACTAACCTTAAGCCTTTGGATTGAGATGTACTCTACAGAAATATAATAAATACAATCCCTGAGGCCACTCCAAATATTCTTTAAAAAGTGGCTTTTCCCAGGATAAGTCAATTAAATGGCTTTTTAAAATGACCTTCTCCAGAGAACTAGGGATGATCTTTTTGCCAGGTCACAAATAAAACAATTTTGAGAAAATAAGCCACTTTATCTTATAAAATTTTTAAAAATGCTTCTTTAAGGAATAATAAAGAGAAATATGTGCCTAAGCCTGGAAGAAATAAATAGAATCAACAAATCTACTGAGAATGGTAGAACTTGGTATCCTCGCTTGCTTTTTCATAGATTCCCAAGTGTGCCTTCTTTGGAGGTTAGGGTTTAAATTTTAGGGCTACCTAGAAATATTCATAAAGCACATTCCCAGTGTTTGCAAGACAGACAGATAGAGAAACAGAGAGACAGAGAGACTGATTTTTCCCTTTTGTCATATCATCACGTTGGCTCCAAGTCTTGAAATTCAAAACCTCATTTACCGATTGTTACTATATTTTTCTACTCATATAATATGGAAGATTAAAGACTGAACCTGTGGGAAATGTGAAAAATCAATCTTACTTAAAAAACAGTGAATTAAAAAAGCACTCTGCTGAGCTTTTCTAATGTGTAAAAACCTGTCCAGAACAATGAAACAATAGTAGAAAGAATTGAACTCTTGAGAGATGTGAGTAATGTAATGAAAATAGCTCAAAATAGATGGAGGATGGAAACAGAAGAATCATAGAGAGCTCAACCTTCTGTGGAAACATTCTGAATTCAGCCTGTCCCAACGACAAGCCTACGGGACAGCAGTTTATGGTCTGTTGCCTTTTAACATTTTATTGTGTGGGATTTGTTCAACAAGCATCAGTGGAAGACCCACCAAACACACTCCAGTTGCTTTGAAAAACTCAAAATAAGAATACAAATTTTTTTGCCTTCAAAAGTCCTTTAAGCTAGTTACACACACTTCAGACTTCATCTATATTTTCGTTTTCCTCTCTGATTTGCTGCACTAAGACTTCTGGCCTTAACTGTAAATTTCAGACCCTTTGATTGTCGTTCATACATGAATTACTGTAAATCATTTAATCAGCAAACTTACCAGTCAGCCAATGCCTCAGCAGCAAGAATAGAACAGTATTTGTAATTTCCTAGGGGGTGTTTGATGAATATAGGAAAAAGAATCAATGAATGAGTGAACGAATGATATATAACATAGTAAGGGAAATTCAAAGACAATTCAAAAATTGGCATTAAAAATTCTAAGATTTAAGCTATACAATGAAAGCTTATTTATTGCCAGGGAAAAAAAATTGATATTGACTTAGTAAATACAATCTTGCTACCAATAAACTTTCCCGAAGCTAAACAAATACATATTTAACAAATAGCTTTGCACACATTCTTCTTTCCATATTATGCTATGTAATCGTCTAGTGGTCTCCTGGCTCCCCTTGAATTTTTAGAGTTGCAAAATCAACAGAGCCATGAATGTGTCCAAAGATAGCTAACTGAAGCTGTCGATTCTAGAAATCACCACAGAGGTGCAGAACATTATCTTGAACATTCATGGACTATCACTAGCTTTCACACAAATGAATCCAAAGAGAAACCACCTTCTCTCTATTTCTAAGATATCATTCATCTTAATGTGAGGTGACCATCTTACCTTCTACTCGCTGATTTCCATAACCCTTTCTGGGCACTGGAGATGACTTAAAAATTTCCCATTTCCTCTTGGGTAGGATTCCTGTCTCCAGTTGGCCCCTATTAAAGTGACTCAGGTTGTAACATTGAGAGAGCTCACTCCAAGTGAACCACAGATAAACAAAAACTAAAAGTATTACTTGACTTACTTTTTTAAATTATATCATAGCATTATTTATTATGAGTTCATGTTACTCCAGTTATCCTATTTCAGAATATATTGCTGAGACAGGGTTGAGTCTTACAAATGGATGGATGGACATATAGATGGATAGACGAATGAACCTATAGGTACTCAGCAATCTTTCCAAAGGGTTGATCGTCTAGTTTAAATAAATTTAATTATTTATTACTATTTAAATACATTTGATATTACTCACTTTACCATTCTCTTTCATTGAGCTGTGGGGCTTCGTTCATCTCGGTCTGAATTTCCTTCAGAAGGCTCCAAGTTAGTGATATTGAAGGCTCACGAGTTTGTAGAGACAAGCAGTCAGAAAGCTGGGTCTGAAATTTCTAGACTTTTCAAAGTTTATTCCTAAATCCCAATCCTACATTTGAAGTAGAACTCCTCAGTCTGCCTCTGCTCCTTCTCCCTCCTCACCGCCAAACACACCACCTCTAACGGCCAGGAGAACACAGGTATCAAAATAGCGCTACAGCTGAGAACATAGCTGGGCCAGCAGGAGCTGGGAGCAGCCTCCCCTCCCGTGGAGCAGTGAGGAGAGAGATCAAAGAGCATGCGACATCCAAGACAAGGTTCCCACAGAGGGGTCCTGTACACAACCTTCTTGTTTTAAAATAACTCACCTGGGACTCCTAAAATAGCGTGGCCTTTCCTACACTGCTTCTCTGAATATAAAGAGAACTGATCTTCAAAGAAAGGAACAGGAAAAATGCTCAGGGTAGGTGGATCTGAGTATTGGTAGAAAACTATGAAGGCTTTTTAATGACAGGTACATTTCTTTGGCACTTTGGGCAGTTAACAGGGCTTAGGAGTCTTTGGGGGGAAGCGAATATGTGTTTGGATTACTAGTATTGTAAGTCGTCCTCCTTCCCCAACCTGGGAACCTGCCTGGCGGTGGGGTGGGAAAGACAGTGTCCCAGCACCCCGTGTGTGCTTTCCATGCTACCACAGTCGGTCCACTTCTAGGGCTTCTGATGTCCCCGGGTTTCAAGACGCTAGCTGACTCTGAAGTACTGTTTCATTTTCTCCTATGTTGCTTTTTTTTCAAACCTAAAAGTTTAGAATATAAGATCAAAAGAAAGTAGTTAACATCAGGAGTGGAACCCTGTCTACTAAAGCTTGCTGACTTCACAAAATAGAGCGTTACTAATTTTTTTCAAGGCAATTCATGTTCATTTTTTTTTCTCTCTCTCTCTGTCAAGTCCCCTTCAGGTATAGCTATTGCAGATTTTCAAGAAATGGGTGGGGTTAATATGATTTGTTCTGAAATCGACATTGCCAATACTTACAATCTGCCAACATCTTGCATGCGTTCAGACTTCCCTTCAAACAAAGATATTTCTGATTATAACACTGGATTGTTATTGCCATGACGAATGCAAAATAATATTTATTTTTATTCGTGTAGTAGTTTTTGTAAACAATTGTGAAGGAAACTTTTTTTGTGAGTTATAATATGCTTTACTATGACTAATATATAGCATAGCATTTACAAATTTCTATTTTAAAAGGTCATTAAAAATAAAATTATTCATTCTACCTCTTTCATCCCTTATTCCATCCAATCCTCTTAGCTAAGAAAATAAGCATTAGCAAGAAGAAAAAAAAATAATCCTATTTCAATCAGAAGGGTGTCAAAGCAAGATTTCCCCGTATGTATTTATATATACTACCTCATTCAGAAGGGGTATTTGTTTAATGAGTATATTTAAGTATCAATTGTTTCATTTAGCAGGCTGTTGTCTTTGTTCCAATGTGTGTGTTCTTTACTTTTATAGGGTCACACAGGGGGTCAGTCTAAGAATATGATTAGAATTTAAATAATCCCATGCTGTTTGGCCTGTTTCAAATGCAATAAGCTCTCCTTCTTTTCCTCCTGAAACGTGAACAGTCACTAGATGACAGTCCCACAACCTGGGTGGTTACTATAAAATAGCGTGGAGGATTTCCTTAAAGAAAATAGTTCCATGAGTTTATCATGATGACACATTCTTACTAAGTATCCTAGAAGAACAGAAAATGTAAAGATAAAAACAGAAACAAAAATTTTAAATTAACCTATCAATTTTGAAATACACTACATTATGGGTGTTAGTTTTCAAAGAATCTGAAGGCAAAAGGAAGACCAAACTACCCCAAAGCAGGAGAAACACAGCCATGTCAACTGTAATCAGGGATTATCATTTCTAAGGAAGCTGTACCTTCAGTCATTTTATAAATCTTAGCAGAATAAACTAATCCGTAAAAAGGAAACCTCAAGGTCAAGAGCATAATTGCTTAGATGTTTGATTAGTTAACAAGACACAATGTCGTCTTCCTTTTCTGACATTCTTTGGCAGATTTACGGGCGTTCTCAGTTCCCTGTCACAAAAGCACATTTAATTAGTGTCTATCCTTCCTCAAAGGTGAATAAAAGCATCATAGGTGAGTAAAAAAAAAAAAAAGAAAGAAAGAAAAAGAAAAAAAAGAAGGATTCTCAAACCTAACCACATCTAGTGAATTGATATGAAAAGAAACTGGTCATTAAAAGCCAATTTCTTGGGGCGGAAGGTCTCTGTTGGAAGAGCTTCCCTTTCTAGGTCACTGTAATTAAAACTTAATTCTTCTGCTCTACACCTAGTAGGCAATAATCCATTCTGGTTTGTAAATTGACATAAATCTGAACGGATGGTCCTTCTTCCTGTGTTCAGAAAAAGGTCAGGAGGACAATTACAACGGCAGCCAAGTTTGTCGAACCTTTCCATCTGTGGCAGGAAGCTGAAATAGACGTTAATTGGGAAAATATAATGCCTGACACTCAGTCTGAAAGAAGTCGTCTTGAAACGGTTGCCTGTGTCCTTCCGGGATGTCTCCTACCGGGATGCAGGTTAACAACTCGAATTAGGAATCACATGTCCCACTTACATACTGAGCATCCATCCCAGTCTTAACGGAGCTGAGAGCTCGCTTTGGCAAGAACACACATCAGTTCTCATATACCATGTGTTTTGGTCCAAGTTACCCTTATTATACAATACCCAACTCTGACCCTCTTGCTCAGGCAGGAACAATCCTAACCTTAGCCCTGCAATTCTAAGTGTGGAAATCGTGTACAATTCCTTCTCTGGCCCCAGGGATTGGTTCAGGGTTGAGCATTTGACCCAAGTCAGGCCAATCAGAGTGAGTCCCGGTTTTGTGCTGGAACTCTGGGAAAAGGGGGGACTCTTTTTTCACGTGAAGTTGCTTGCCTGATAGAATGTAAGCCAGCAGCTGCAGGATTCATCTTGACACCATGAAGAAAAGGACTGTCTGAGAACAAAAGCAGAGAATGCAGGTCCAAGAGATGATGGGGAGAGACAAGTCAGATGTCTTCAGGTGAGCACCTGGCTGTAGCCTTGCCTGATATTATCTACGTTCCATCTGGTGTTGTGTGACCCAACAAATCCCTCCCTTCCCCCATGCCTCCATGATTAAGACACTTTAACTTCTCTCTCACTTCCAACTAAAAAAAAAAAAAAAATTCTGACAAAAGCAGGAGTCTGAGTCCTATCCTCCTTTGTAAATGTTTGAATATGATGCGACACTCTCTAGTCAAGTGACAACATTTTATTTAAATATTTGTAGCAATAAATTTTTTAAAAACATTATTTTAAATTTGTTATAAAAATCCCTCATAAAATATCAACCATTCTTTTCTTTTCTTTTCTTTTCTTTTTTTTTTTGCCTAAACCCACAGGGTATAACTACCCTATTCATGAAAACACACCACATTTCAAAGCTGAGGGGTTCAATTGTCCAGAAATCCTCTGATGACATGTGAGAGCTCATCGGCCCCCAGCACCGCCTTTGTTGCAGCTGCTTCCTCCGACAGGTGTGCAAAAGGGTGTGGCCACTTGGTTTTGCTGAAAGGAAATGTCAATGATGAGCTAAAACTGCAAAATAAAAACACCATCATTTCTCTCTAGTGACTTACCCTGCCAGATGTGACTTCTTAGTGAAGCTGTGATGCTCTTATGCTTACTTTAAGAAAGAGATGCCACTTTGGATTGACTTGGAACCAAGAAAGGAAATTTTCAGTGAAATGCTTCAAAAGGCAATTAGATTTGTTTCTCTGGCTCCTTCCTATGCTGGAATGAACACATTTCTTGAATGAGATGGACACAAATGATGGACACCATTTACCCTCAACTCTATGGCATTCCATGAGGATATTCAGAGCCTTCTCTGAATTCAGAGCAAGCATTTCTCTGGCATAAAGTGATTCTCCTAAGTGAGTCCCATTATAGAAAAGAAAGCCCATAGAAGTACAGACTTTCTCAAACAGAGAAGTTTGTGTTATTAAATTTTTTATTTGTGCCCAAAATCTGTCAATTTTAAATGCATAAAGGATGCTGACATAACTACTAAATGTATTAGCAGTTGAAGGTTGAGCCCCATGGGGCCTAGGTTTATACAATTATGTTTAAATTCTACTACATAAGCCAAAACCAAACTCCAAACCCAGCTGAGTCATAAGCCATGTCATTAGGCAAAAGAAAGACTGCAATAAAAGAATGGGGCATAAATAATTCATTTATATCTGAAAACCGATAAAATAACTTCACTTTTATGTCTAATATCCATCTCAAACTTAACTTGTCAAAACATCTCCTGATTCTCTCTGGGGGAAAAAAAGAGACAACACATTCTCATGTTGATAAATAAAAAATAACATCTACCTACCTTCCTTCCTTCCTTCCTTCCTTCCTTCCTTCCTTCCTTCCTTCCTTCCTTCCTTCCTTCGTTCCTTCCTTCCTTTCTTCCTTTTTTACTTCGTTTCTTTCTCCACATTATTTTTCTTTCCTTATAATTAATCAGTAGCTATCTATAATAGAAATATAAACAGGCATTTCAGACATGGGCTTGTGGGGTTTGTATGTTTTTAAGTTTCTCGATACTTTTGTTAAATTGTATTTCAATCTGATCTGCCACTTTACACCCTCACCTGTGGCACTTAAGAAGGTCAATTTTTCTGCACTCACAACAGCTCCAGACACTTGTTTTACTTTTATTATCATGAGGAGGAAAAATTGAAATAGCACTACTTTTAGATCTTCATTTCCTTGATGATGAGTTGGGTACAGTTTTCCTTGCTATGAGGGGCATTCCACAACCTGCTCTCTCCTCTTGGAATCGTTTCGTGGTTATTACGATGTTAGAGCTGGGAAGAGGTCAACCCTCTCATTTTACAGATGAGAAGTTTGAGGCCAGTAAGGCAAAGAGTCCTTCTCTAAGTCATTTTCCTAATTTGTAGGAGGACTGAAACGAGAATGAGAGTGATCTGACTCCAAGATCAGCTCTCTGTCCATTGCACTAATTTAAAAAGCAATAAGTCATCTTAACAGCTGTTAGGATGGAAGAAGACGTTAGAAAACTCTATCAGTGTTCATGGGGGTCCTTAGAAAGCCCAGCACTTTGAGGAGCTGAACAAATGTGGGCGGGTCCTTTGAGTAGCAGCATGGAAACGCAAGGATGGAAAGTTTCAGGGCTATGCTCCGAGTTCAGGGACATGGCCTTTTCAGACACCCTTGAAAATATAAGATTGTCCTCTCCTGCAAACAGACAGAAGAAAGTTTGCCCAGTTCTGCCCTGTGGCCATGCGCCCTAGGACTATGCCATCAGCAGCACCTACCCAACCCCAGCAATCTCACTGCAGATTTCAAGGCTGGCCCATGAGCTTTTGTAATCTCCCCTCCATTTGCATTTCTTTCATTCCCCCAGACAGAGGAAGGACTTCTCCACCCAGAGATATCTTTCTGGCTGACTTGGCCTCTGCTTGTTAATGCATTCTCTCCCTGATGCTTGTTAGCAGTCAGCAGAGAATGATTTACCACGCACCCTCCACCACAGACAAAACAGACACAGCCTCTGTCTGAAAGAGATTAAGATCTAAACAAACTTGACTGTAGAGGCTCGTGTTTGCTCAGGGAGAGTAACTTTAAGAGAGTGATGTTACACAGAGGGTTCTGGAGTGAGATCCTGCCAGCAGGCCCTGGAGGGGGGACCTGGGCACACAGCTCCCTATAAGCAGAGCTGAGACACTGATGCTCTGTCTTCCCAGAGGTTCAGATTTCTCAGATCTGTGGAGCTCATCCCACCTTTTCAAGGGCTTCAGTTCTACACCATCCATTTTTGTCCTGCTCCTGAATAATTCTCATCAGTATACAATCAAGTCCTTGTACGTCCTGTCTAAACAAAGATTTCTTCTTTGTCCTTACATGCAGTTTTCACTGCCTACCATTTATCTGCTCCCTTTCAAACAAAAATTTTCAAGAGATTTGTCTGTTATCACTGTTTCTAATTCCTCATCTGCCGTTCTCCTCTCAAACAACTACAATATAGCTGCCATTCACACTACTTCAGTGACATTGCTTTGGTCAAGATCATTACTACACTCGCTGCTCCAAACCAATAGTTTGTGATCCAAACTCATTTTACTTTATGTCTCAGTAACGTTCATCACAGTTGATTCATTCCATTGGTCATTAAATGCTTCTTCTTTTAATTTCATGACATCACACTACCTTAATTTTTTGGTTTTCCTTCTCCTGGAAAAGAAAAAAAAGTTCCTTCTTTTTTAATCTTCTTTGATGAGTTCTCCTTCTCTGAAAGATCTAGAGATGCTGAAATGGCCTAGGGCCTGGTTCTGAAAACTATTTTGTTGTCAATCTACCTTGTTCATACAGGTAATATAATTTCTTTTCAAGGCTTAAAATGCCATCTATCTGTTAGGGAGTCCAAATTGAGCATTCTGTATATTTAAAATAATATATACAATGGTAAATAAATGCAGAAGTAACAAATATATATAGGACATGACATAATCATCTGAGAATTTGCCTTACTCATTCTCAAGAATACCAAAAGGAAAAATAAAAATAATTAACAATCCAGTGGACTTATTTCTCAATGCACACAACTCAGGGTTACTGATCAATGACATCTTGGATACTCTTTGTGATCATGTATATGAGATTGTGTGCACATGTATGTTTGCGTGTGTGTGTGTGCGTGTTAATTTCCTCATAAATTGTTCATAACTTATATTGTCTTTGAAAGTTAGGACAAGCTTGCTTTCTGAAGCGAATAGTTTAACAACTATTTTATTGACTAGCACTTAGGACATTGTACATTTATTTTTTGGCCACCATAATAGCCACTAAATATTTCCTTAGACATATTTATCTGATCTGAATTTTACTATGTAAGGTTTAGTGCCTATATTTTATTTTTATGTGTCTACATTTACTAATTATCATTAACTGTATAAATTGGATAAAAGACATATCGTTGTGTGTTTTCAGAACACAAAAGGTAGTTTGGCAGACAGGGTGCTATCACTGGCCAAGAAGTGAGCAGTTCTTCTAAAATAGCTGAGCTATCCTCAAAAAAGAAGAGAAGTTAGACAATTCAACCATAAGTCAGAAAAGCCAAGAGTGGCACTTTAGTTATATGGCACTTTCTCCATGCCACCTACCACAGAAATCCCATAGCTTTTTCCACGAAACTTCTTTATAAGTGTTTTGAGACTTTGTATTTGATGGTTTCTCCTTTGCTGCTCCTTCTAGAGTTATGTCAGAGGACTTTCAAAAGTAAGCTACATATTTTGGCTACATACAGATTTTTTTATTGAAAACAAAATATGTGCATAGGGCATAGAACGTGACAATAACACAGGAGTGTTGGAACTTTCATTCCGGGTGGCAGAACGTGGCGGTAGATAAGGGCTGCTGTGGCACTAATTACTCTTTAGTTTCAGCTCTGGCATTTATTGGTGAGGGGAAAATGTCTAGAACCTCATACAACCACCACTCATTTCTGCTCTAATATGCTCTTCATTTCATGAACATTGAATCTGGTCTCCAGACCTCTGCAGGTTTCACTTGGATAACTAGGACTCTGGAAGGTTCTTGAAGCCATGGGTATTGGGAGCCCACTTTCCCTACTGTGGGGTTCTCCTTTTGCTTTTCAGAATTAGATAAGCTTTGTTGGTCTGATCATAAATAAGATCTTTGGGCCACATAGTTCGCTGAGGCATATACTTTCCAGGAAATATTTGAAGAATATTTCAAGAATTATTCTCTCTTTCAAGGACATTTCTTGGTCCTCTGGAAGCCAATTCAGAACTATGCCTTGTAACTTCCATTTACCTAAAATTTAAATAACAGTTAAATCAAATAACAAATGACTGGATTTTGTACATAGCACCATACAATGATTATTCTTGTGAAATAAGGACCTTAAGACATGACAAGATCCCTGTGGACTATCAGAAATAGACAAAATTATGCTATTTTTGTTCAATGTATACCTTGTCAATACATAATCATCAAATAACCAAAATGATTGGTTTACCAGAAGATCTTAATTTTAATATTCTGGATGAATGAAAGTTCTCTATACTTTTATTTAAGTATATTTGTGGCATGGATATTACACTATCAGTTAAAGAAATGTTACTATGTACCAACAAGTAAATGTCTTATCAAGGACAAAATGATGGAAACGTTTGCATAGAGCATAGAGCGCAATGCCTACTCAACAGACCTCTTATCGGCTACCCTTGAGTAAGGTGTGTGCCATTTGATCCTCCAGACGGGCAAAGGTGAATTTCACAGGTCTGAGAACACCAGTTCACTGTGAAGCAAGGCAGAATTGTATGTCTTACGCCATCATTAATTCCATTTCATGCATTTGCTACTTCTTGAGAATCTACTATTTGTACTTAATTCGTGTCTTTTATGTTCTATTGGATCATCCACCCTCCTTTAGCTAACTTACTCATGCCAATTTTTCCCCAAGAAGTACCTATTTTTCCGAGCCAAGGGATTGTGTCAGTGTAGACGCATAGCTCTGCTCTCAGTTACCACTCTCCTGTCTAGGAGCTCAGACCTAAAACCAAAGAAAAGAGTTAACCAAGTATCTACAGTGGATCAGATATTTGTGACCTTATAGGATCATCACTAAAACATGTCCTTGGCAAATAAAGAAAATACATCAGGCAAAATTGTTCCAAGTATCCATGTTACATTCACTTTGGAGGTTTGGTTTTGGTGCTTATGACACCTTCTTCTTTTGTGTTGTGGGATTTGATTCCTGTTCCAACCTAACAGCCAACTTTTTTTTTTAAGGGTGAAGAGTTAGACACCTGCTTCATTTCCTGGCCAGGGTCAGTCGTCCTCACTGGGCTCACTTCTCCATCAATCTCCCTTGGGCACAGGGATGGGGACTGGCTCCCTTCCGAAAGAACCCTGTCTCTCCCAGTGCTTGGGGCTTCTCCAGCACTACCTTGGGTTATGTTCCCACTCAGACTCCAAGTAGTGACACAATCCTAATTATTTTCAGGTGATCTTTACTGATGCCATTTTATTTGAGTACATGGCAAGGAATAAAAGTGAACCATCATCTCTCATACTTGAAATAAATACCTAATATGAATAAACTCCCAAGTCTCTTTAACAAATGATATGTTGTATTTACTGTTGTTTTGGATAGTACACACTTCCTAGTGTGCTCTTCACCCAAAGGAGACATTCTTTAAAAAGCAGCAGAGCTGCATCCTTGTGAGCCAAAAAGTCTCTGGAAACAAACTATTTAACCATATGTCATATACTAGATAATGCAGGTGCTGACAACTTGACTCTTGAAGACATTAGTATCTTGTGGAATTCAGTCATTTCTCAATCATAAAGCTTTGAAAGAAGTGATTTGCCTTGGAATTAAGGTTTATTGAATTAACACAACTACAACCCTATACTCACAATTCTAATGCAAAACAATCATTTGATGTATTAAACGGTTAATAGTTTGATTTTTTCAGACTTATTCCACTTGCAAATGCACTGAGGCAAGGGTAAAAAAAGGTATTATTTGCAAAAAATATGATTTATCCATATAGAATACCCAGAAAAATAATGAAAACTATTAGAATCACTAATGTCTATTAAGAATTATATGTCTAATATTAGATAAATATAACAAATTAATAACTTTCTTTTATATTAGCAATAATCACTTAGATAATAAAAATAAATCCATTTATATTAGCAACAGAATATAAAAATGTATAGACATTAACTTTGTGAGAAATGTGCAAGCTTAATATAAAGAAAAAAATTTTACTTTTTGAAGATTATGAAATAAAAATTGAAGATAGAAAACATATCATTTTTCAACCTGGATTATCTTATTATTAACCTGCTAACTCATCTAAAATGTTTTCTATAAATTTAATACAATATTAAGCTAAGCTCCAAAGGGTTTGTTTCATTGGTAAATTGACCTGAAAGTTCATCAGAAAAATTTAATGTTCAGATTCAGTGGTAATTATAAGTAAATTGGTCTGGGAACATGATTACAGGGTTATTAGATTTTAACTGCTCCATGTAGCCACTTATATGATAATTGCATAAGGAAGATTTTAAGTATTTTAATGAGACACTCAGGAGCATAGGAAGAACAGATGTTTAAATCTAACATTATCTTAGTCTTTTCTCAAATTCCCTCTCTTTGTTCTTCTAAGTCATCAATGACTCTTTAATGTCTACTAGTTTTGATACTTGTGTTGAACCAGCCTCTTCAAAAGTCTTCGTGTCTCCATTCTCTCAAAGCTACCAAAATATTCGAAAGGCTGCTTTCTCAACCTTGACAAGTGCTTCAGACTTTGCAAAGACCTGCAGTAGACTACCAAATCAAATTAAAATGACCACATACATAGTTTTAGGTGCTTTCACTGTGAAGTTAGACAGACTTCTCACTAACATGAAATCTTAGATGTATTTCTAAAACCTCACTAAGCCTCAATTTCCTGCTTCCAAATGGGCATTATAATAGTACTTCATAGGCTTGTTGTGAAAATTATGTGCTGGAAGGTGAATTGAAATGTCAATTTAGAGTTTTGTGCTAATGGACGTAGAGCACTGAAGGAAATAAGTCTTTTCTCATCCTAAGAATCTAGACAGATGTGTTTTGAGTTCTGAGTTTCTTGCCTTGTGGTTTTGAATCATAGAGTTTAAAACAGAACATTCCAAGCATTCCGAACACCCAGGATGTGTGAGTGGCTCAGTGGGCAGAAGTAGACCAGCCCAGCGCCTGATGTCCCCAAGTGGCTTGAGGAAGCCTTAGAACCCTGAATGGGAAAGCTACTAGATGCTTCTATATTGACAAAGTCTTTTACGTCCTAGCTAGACACAGAGCATCCGAGCAACTTTCCTTCAAGGAACCCCATGAACTTGGAAAGTGGACATATCAAGGTGAACTCAATGCCAATGGGCTCAGTTCTACATGCTCTGGCCTGGGATGCAGGCAAGATCCGAGGAAGACGAATAGTCCCATTAAATATAACAGAATTTCCCATCAGCTGAGTACATGGGAATAAGGAGCAAATGTATTTAAATTGATTTGAAGAAAGCTTTTAAAATGCAAAATCTCTTATGCCAGAATGTTATGGGATAAAGTTTCACGCCTGTTATATAAGAGAGATAACGAAAATGAAAATGAAGTGCTCAGCACAGTAATAGGCGAGTATAAATGCCTGTTGCATGTCGGTAACTTATCATGTTTCATTATTTAGCTTCATTCATGACACCTTTTCAATCAGTACCAAGCAAGCCTCACTCTGTCCCCCAACAAAGCACCTAGGTTTCAGGCGGGCTGCTTCTCTGTAGCTGCCACATGTTTGCTCATAAATGTCCTAGTCCTTATTGATTTCACGACCTCCACCTAGAGGGCTGGCCCCCTTCTCACTGATGTGCCATTTGTACCCATCTTCTATACCCCCATTCAAAATAAACTATAATAATATAACTACCTCAAAAACTCAGTGGCTTAAAACTCACTTATGTCACTCCACTTCTATATTTTGACTATTTGGGCTGGGCTAAACTAGAGGATTCTTCTAATCGGAGCTAGTCTTGATTGATGTTGCTGTTCTTTTCCTAAGTGTAGGACCCAGGACTTTGGCTTAGCTTGCCTTGCAGAAATGTTATATTCCAGGCTAAAAATAAATTTGTAGATAGTAGTATACACACTACGAAGGCAGAGCAAGAAATGCTGTTATCACATGTGCTGCAATGTCAAAATGGAAATACTTACCTTGCACACACGCTCAACCACCATCACCAGCACAGGTGATGTTTAGTAGGAAAATAATGATTTCTTCTGTTGAGGAGAATTTATAGACTTGGTATTGCATCCATCAGTCAGAGTCAGACAGGAATTCAATGGCACTCTCACGGGAGGGTAATCTGAACAGCATTTAACAAAGGACTCATTTAAAAGCAGGGGGAAGGGAAACAACAACAGTGTATGTAGCGCCCTGGGTCCTAGAGTTTGGGAAGGGGGTGCTTTGCTACCACCTTTAGGCCTAAAGTGATAAAGGCAGCTGGCCATTACCAGAATCCAGAGGCAGAGGTCTGGGAGGAGAGGACCACCTGCCAAGAACTGGAACCTTCCTTCCTTCAGAGGATGCAACCAACCTATGGTGTTTCTGCAGATAAATTTCTGGACAAATCGATGCTCTGATCCCCTCTCATCTCTGTCTCTTCTCCTACTGGTACTACCCACTGGTCAAACACAACTAGAAGCCAGAAGGCACGGGACTTTTTGGTGTGGTCTATACAGGTTAGCATCTCAGAGCAAGAATAGGGTGGAGAAGTGGGGTTGGTTCTGGAGAGGCAACGGAAGACATTTATAATGTGAAGACATAGACGTCAGCCCTTAAGAAACATAGAAAATAGTAGATGTTAAATATGAGGGCCCTTGGTAAGGTAGGTTGCAAAAATGACCACACTTTTTTGAAGCTCCTCTCTTAAAGGCTGAAATCTATGTCTTCACATTATAAGTGTCTTAAATTTGCCTCTCCAGAGCCACCTGTTTTAAATTATTTCTTTGCAAGAATAACATTCTCTCTGGCATTTAGTAACCAGGAAAGGGTCTTCACTAGGTTGCTCAAGAAGCCCCTTTGAAGCTGGGTGGACTTCAATGGTTTAATATAATCTCCTTTGGAATTGGAACTGCCCCTCCCCCCCCACACACACACACACATACACACAACACTTCTCAGAGCATTACATGGTAATTAAAAACTGTATTCCAATTGGTGTCTGCCACTACAAAAGTTCCATAAAGTCAGGATTCTTTCGTTTAAAACAAGAGTCTCAAATTCTGTCTTTCCCTTCTTTGGATAGAGAAAAATATGACAAATGGAAGAAGATGATAGATTTAATACCTTAAAACAATGGGCATAAAAGATTTCTTATCTTCCCTTGCTAATATATGGTGTAGATAAAAAGCACCTCAAAATGGAGAGAGGTATAAGACAACGACCAGCAGCATGGGTCACCTGGAATGGTGCCCCAGGGACATCAGAGTAAAACCTGCCAATCTGGCCCAGCCCCTCTCCACAGGTGAGTCTGCAATCCAAGAGGGTACATGTGCTGATAAAGACTCTTTTCTTTGTAGTGTCCTTTTATCTCATGGGAGACAAGATTTTTCTGATGCTGGAGTGTCTCCTGGACCTTGTGCATAAGCAGAAATATGCAGATCTTTGCCTGCTTACCTGGACCTGTCTGAATTCCAGCCTTGACTCACTCTACCTGGGTTGGTTCACAACAAGCTGCCATAACATGTCTCATTTCTTTTGCTGCTTGAGATCTTCGACTTTTGCTTTTCTTCCTAAGAAAGAGATCCTGAGTTGGAAGCCTTAAAGAGTTCCATTAAAAAATTATAGATTTGTCAGAACTCTTGAGTAAAATATAAAGATACTTCTAAATATTTAAATTACATTTTCCCTTCGAGGACTCTCAGTCATGGGAAAAAGTGATCTAATTTTCTCAACCATGCATATTGTACAGTCACTATAGAGTTTAGAATCATCAGAAAATTTAAATCTCAATAAAATTCCTAATATTAAATATGCACACATGTGTGTCTATTGCACATACACTTGCATATATATGTTTATATCTCATATATAAATATATATAAATTTTTAAGAAAGAGCTGGAAATTATTGACACATGTGATAACTAAATACAAGCAAATATTTAACCATCTGAAACCTGCCAATATACACTCAGAATGTCCAGAAAAGTTAAATTTTCATCTCCATAGCCAAAGTGTACTGACCTTCTCGGATATTACAGGTAAGGATTTTCCCCCACAGAAGGTTGCTATTTAAACTTAGTAATTTATTTAAATGTATTAAATAGATTAACAATCAGAAGAACTACACATTAATATAATTTTCTACTTGGAAACCCTATCTTCCAGATGAAAAATTAAAGTGCTCAATTGAAGTATAAAGTATTTATTTAAAAAATAAATATAAATGCATGTAGTGGTCAAATGCACTACCCATAGCTTTGATGAGCTTGAGATCTTCAGCAAATAAAAGTCTGGAATTCTCACCACGTAAAATATTAATGAGAGGGTTCTTGTGTTTTTCTACTATTACCTAGGGCCCTCCAGTGGCAGAACATTTGCGTGTTGAATAATGTTGGGTTATAATGATTTTAAAGTATTGTCGGAATGTATCCAAGACCAAATCCACTCCTTTTATTAATGCATTCATTTAAAAAATATTTATTATGCCACTATTGTATAAAAGGCACTGTCTCAGGGTTTCAGCATTAAAAAAAAAGATTCTTGTACTTTTGAAGTTTATAATTGAGAGTGACAATAAAAAAATAAGCAAAAGAAATAAGTAAATGATATGGTACATTAGAAGGTGATAAGTCCTATGAAAAATACAAGAGATAGAGCAGCATAGGAGGTATCAAGAGTGTGGAGGGTGTGGAAAACATCAAATTACCATTTTACATAGAGTAACCATTAAAAAGGTGACGCTTAAACAAAAAAATTAAAGGAGATAAGACAACCAGGCAGATAGCTGTGAAATGAGCATTTATAGAGTTTGTTGAAGAAAGAAGTCACGTGAATCTCACTGCCAGGGATGTTACCAAAACTCATCAATTGTTGGCACTATCCTCAAGGTCAAGGCCTTCCAGAATGAGTCCAGGCTCTCTACTGTAAGACGACATCATGCATAGCCATTTGTCAACTTCTTAGCCTCTGATTCAGGAGCTGATAAACCACCTCTCACAAGAAACACAAGTTCACAAGAATACCTTGTAGACTCAAAACTATGCAAACCTTGAACTTCACCTATAATTTGTAGATTTTAAAATCTAACCACTAGTTCCAGAGTTATCAATCAATGTTCCTGACTGATCCAAGGGTGTGTTTTCCCCCTCCGGGGATACAGAAAATAATCTCCAATGGATCTCCACCACAGCTGTATGAACAAGAAAACTTTAAGAACTTACACTGTTAGTTTCCATCTAAGTTTGAATTTGTCCTGTATGTTATAGGTCGATCATTGTTATCTTAAAGTAATTTTTGCATTTGCTGCCTTTAAACAAAGTCAACAAACAGCAAATTTGAAAACAGAATTAATGCATTGATATTCTAGTCTCTTCAGGAACCAATCTGATCCCTTTTCTCAATGTATATAATTCATCACTACTCTGGGCCTGTCACACCAGCCATTGCTAGCCATTGTCACAGTATCATTGCTCGTTGTCTCATCAATTAATGAAATGTCCATCACTAAGGACAATGTGTAGAGAACAGTGAGCAAACATCCCAATAGCTGATCCTTCCTCTGCTCCTAAGCTCTCCAATGTGGTCAAAAGTCTCATCTTTAGGGAAGAAAGGGCTCATAGTCCTGGATTTATTAAAAATGGCATGTACTTTACGAGCTGAAAATTATGAGCCTGTACTTTTCCTGCTACTATGCATTGTCTATTGGAACATAAGGACCCAACAAGAATGTGGTTCTTCATCTTTTACTTCAAGATATAACACATACAGTTTTCTGCATGCTGACCTTCTTTTAGACTCCATGTGATGCTGAAGGGAGTCCTAACATTTCACCTGAAATGACATGTTTAACAATTAAACATCAAGGAGTAAAAATCTCCCTGAGTGTTCTGCATATGGCAATAACTTCGCTTTTAAAAACTGGTGTTTCCCCACCCCCTCACAGGGGCAGAAACACTATTCACCCCATTTTCCAGTTAACAGCTCTAGTCTCTAGATTGTTATGCCATGCCAATTTGACACTGGCATCTTAGAAACAAATAGTATAATGGGCTAGGCCCCCAAAAGTAGCATTTACAAGGTGTAAGAGTACTCTGTTTCTGGGGGAGAAATGTAGTTTTGTGAAAGAAGGTATGACAGCTGTGGTACTTATTGAGAAACCAAGAGATGTAAATTGCTCATTGTGATGATGCTGAGAACTAAAATCTTGTTAGATAATAATGCTGGCAAATGACACCTAAGTTTTGCCTTTTAAAAAATGTCAGATAGCTTTCATAAGATGTTTAATGAAATGTGTGTATACAAATACAGGGGGAAAATAGATTTAAAAATGAGAAGTGGATCTTGCATAGATTAAACTTTGAAATAATATGTTGCCAGAAGAAGTATCAGAAGGATAACTATCGAAGAATATTAAACCTACTTATTCTTTACTTAAAGACTGATTTCTAAAGTCTTTTGTTAAGTACCAGTTTTCTTTAGACCCTATATGTCTGATTCCATTCTTACTAAAAGAAATCTTATCTATGACGATGAATATGCAGGCCTTTCTAATAAGTTATGTTTGTGTAAGGAATTCTGAAAATATGGGGTGGAGTGGGTAGGTAGGTACAAGAAAGAGAAAGAATTCCAAAGAGTGAAACCTTAAAGAAAAAATTTGCTAAAGTTGAAAGCTGAGAATATTTACTGAAATTAAATTTTTTTCAGGGTTTAATAACCAGACAAGAATTTAAGTTTGTCTATAAAAATCCCCCGTGAATCAAGATGGATTTTAAAGGTTCAATGTTACCTTTTATAGAACATAAAAATATTACACATTAATTGACTGTCATGGTACATATTTTGAAATTGGCATCTGTGACTCCAAAACGTTTTGGTTGGCAGAAGAATCCAGATTCATTCCATCTCTGTTCCATGTAGATAAAGGAAATGTTAGCAAATCAATGACTCTGCAAGGTAATGTGTAGAGAATTTGTCTCACCACTTTAAAGGCAGAATTATTTTCACAAAATAACAAGAGAAGACTAAGCTAATATTCCAGATCTATGATAGGCTCAGCTAGACTTTTGGGTCTTATCTCTAAAATGGGTATTATCACACATAACATTCTTAAAGATAGGGGATGGGGCTAGAACTGCTCCTAAGATCCTACAGCGCTAGAACCTTAGATTCTATATTTAAAAAAAACTTCAGAATTCTCCCATTAATTTCAGGAAAGTCAAAATACTGCTAATCCTGGCACCCAAGATTCTTCATTATCTGGTTTTCCCACAGTACCTCCCAACTCTCCATTCTCCCAGTATATCCCAGCATGAGACTCTCAACCGGCTGGAAAGCTTCTTCATTGCTCTGAAACATATGTACACATTTTCTTGTGACATGGAAAATGATTTCTCTCTAGCTATCCCAATACTACCCAGCTGTGGTAAGCAGAAAAATGGCTCCAATTTTTGGAAGCTGCTACTATATTGCCTGGTGTGGTTAAGGTAGTGCTCATGAGATAGGGAGATGATCCTGGATTATCTTGGTGGGCCCATGCAATCATGTGCGTTCTTATTAGTCAAAAAAAGGAGACAAGAGAAGCAGTGTTAGAGATAGAGATGTACAGACAGAAGCAGAGGTCAGAGCAATGTGATTGCTGGCTTTGAAGATGAAAGGAAGTCATGAGCCAAGGCATACAGGCAGCCCCGAGGAGCTGGAAAAAGCCAGAAATGGATTCTTAGAGCCACCAGAAGTACAGCCCTGCTAACACCTTGATGTTAGTCCATTTTAGATTTCTAATCTCCAGAACCAGACGAATAAATTTATTTTTTAAGCCATTAAGTTCATGGTGATTTGTTACAGCAGCAATGGAAACCTAATATCTAAGGCTTCAAAGTTCAGCTCAAGCCTCACTTCCTTGGCAGTTCTGCCTCAGTGCTCTAATTTGTCCTGCCCAGTTTTTTTTTAAGTTGCCTTGTATATCTTGTATATATTTGTTTTACCATCAATCCTCCAGTGTAAGATATCTGGTGGTAATAAAATTGTATTTCAACATATAAGTGAGAAGCATGGGCCAGAGATCCATATAATGATGCTAGAAAACAAGCTGTAAAAAAACAAAAACAAAAACAAAAACAAAAAAACACACACACACACACACAAAACGGATAAAATCACTTAGGGTTTTTAGCATGAGATTAGAAGAAAGACATATCCTTTACTTTCTGAAATGTTCTTGAATTATTTATTGATGATTTCTTCCTCGTATATGTTCTGCTCTCCCTTTCTAGAACTATTCTTATTCAAATGTTAAACCTCCTTGGTTATTTCTCTAATTGTCTTAGTGTTTCTCTCTCTTATTGTTCATCTCTTTGCTCTGCTTTCTGTCAAAGTTCCCCAACTTCATATTCTAAATCTTCCAAATATCTTTTATTCCTGTTGTCCAGTTTTTATTTCTCAAGAGCAATATTTTTGGTTTTTAATTTTTTTTTGTTTTTTTCTTTTGTTTTGTAATATCTTGTTCTTGTTTTGTAGATGTAATACATTCTCTTGCCTCTCTAAAGATGTTAAAGTTAGTCTGGAAGCTTCTCTTTATATTTTCTGTTTCTCCAGGCTGCTTTAATTTTCTGTTTTATTATTAGGATCTCTATCTTCTGTAGCTTTCCTTAGATGTCTGCTCACAATTGGTTGTTTATTATTCACACTGGGGAAATAGGAAAGTGCTTCCAAGTGGCTGTACATATTCTAAGTGATTATGTGTATGGAGCTTGTCGACTTGGGATATTATTGTGGAGTGATCTTGGTAGGTCTTTTGTTGAAAAAAATTGATGTCAGAAAATGTAAATATTTGGTCTTCCCATTCTTTCACAATTATGTATAATTCATATGCATATATGTCCTGTATTGTGTGTATGTACTATGTATAATGTCATCTATACTTGTTACATGTGTGTGCTTTATTGGATTAAAATAGTTCCTTTTCATTTCTGCTTTGCTGAGTGACTTTTTTTGGTAATCATGAATGTGTGTTGAATTTTGTCACTTTCACTGCATATTAGACAATATTGTATGTTTTCCTTTCTCTATATTCATTAATGTAGTAACTTACGTTTAATGATTTTTCACATGTAAAACTAACCTTGCCTTTCCACAATAAACTCCACTTGATTGTGATAAATTATTCTTTTGGTAACATTGCTTAATTGACATTTAACTTTTTGAGTTTTTGAATCTAAGTTCAAAAAAGAGAATGGTCTAAAATTTTATTTCCCTGTAATTCCTTCCGTCAGGTTTTGGTATCAAGAATACAATGGTTTCATAAAATAAGTCGAGGAATTTTTTCCTCTATTTTCTAAAATAATTTGTATAAAATAGGATTTCTTTCTTAAATTTTTTATAGAATTAATGAGAGGAATCATATGAGCCTGGCAATTTTTTCAGAATTATTTTTAATTAAAAAATTAATTTCTTTAGCAAACATAGACAGAGCTATAAAATTTTTCATTTTTTCTTGTATTTGTTTAAAAAATTTTGCTATGTCATCTAAGCTGTTGAATTTATTTGCACAAAGTTACTCACAATACTCCTTTATTATTTGTGTATTGCTTATAGGATTAGTAGTGAGGTATCCTTTTTCATTCTTGATATTGGTAATTTGTGTTTCCTATATTTTGTTTTGTGGGGGTTTTTGGAAAAAGAGTGTAAATATAGCTAGGGAAATATAACTTCTATTATTCTTTTCAAATAAAATTTATTGATTTTCTTTATTGTTTTCTCTTTTATTTATTTCTATATTTATGTTGATATTTCTTTTCTTTTATAACTTTGGGTTTAATTTCTTATTTTTAAGAAAATTTTTTTCTTTTTTAGAGCTTATTTTTATAGTTCCTCAAATATAAACATTCACAGCCATGAATTTGCCTCTAAACACTGTTTTGGCTGCATCTCATAAATTTTAATATGTTATGTTTAAAAATCATTTAATTCTAAATATTTTCTATTTAATGCTGGGATTTCTTCTTTAATCCATTAGTTTCCTGAGGATGTGTTGCTTGTTTGCCAAAATTTTGTGACTTTCTACATATATTTTATTATTGATGCTTAACTTAATTTTCTTATGTTAATAATAGAATACAGTGTATCTAAACCCTTAGAAGTTTATCAGAAAATGTCTTATAGTCTGTCACATGGCTTACCTTGATACATATTCCATGTGTATTTGGAAAGAGTGAGTATTCTACAGTTGTTGACATGATTGTGTTAGGGGTGTCAGAATTTTTCAGTAAACCTGAATGCTTTTTTTGCATGTGCATTCTATTTATTATTGAGATTGTGGTGTTAACATGTCCAGTTATTAGTGAGGACTTTTCTATTTCTGTCTTAGTTTTGTAAATTTAGTTCATGTATTTTGAAGCTCTATTATAGCATGTTTATTCATTTAGCATTGCTTTATGTTCTTAATGACTTGCCCCATTACCACTATGAAATCACTATCTTTACCTCTAGCAATACATTTTGCCTTGAAGTTTACTTCATGTGATGATAAATGGCATATGAGTTTTCACGTTTAAAATCTCATAGTATATCATTTTCTATTCAATCTATCTGTTTATATTTATTAAAATCCCTTACAAACAGCATGTGGTAGGATATTGCTATTTTTAGCTAGTCTGACAATCTGCCTTCTACATAGAATTTTGAGCATTTTTAGACTTAACACAGTTATTAATAGAGTTGTACTTAATTTATCTTGCTTTATATTTTCTAGTCATTCCTCTGTATTGTTTTATTTTTTGATTCTTATATTTGCTTTCTTCAGATTTATCAAATGTTTTTTCAGCATTCTCTTCTATTTCTTCTATTGCCTTTTTACTAACATATTTATATATATATGTATATATATACATATATATATATAAAGTGGCACATATATATATAAAGTGATTTTTAATGATTGCTACTGAGATCATATTATACATCTTTAACTTATCACAGTAGACTTTGAATTAATATTATATGACTTACCATATAATTAAAGAATCTCACAACTGTACAATTACATTTATACCCTCTTCCATTTTTGTGCTATTATTGTTATATACTTTATTTCTACATATATATCACTATCTGAGTACACTATTAATATTTTTGTCATAAAAAGACAATTGACCATTTTAAAAATTGGTTTCGTTGGTTATTAAAGTAACTATAGTGAATATATTAGAAGAAAACCAAAATTATTCTGATAAATTGGAATTTTAAGTCAAAAATGTTTTTTCGTTTTTAGTGAGTACATTCTTAATCCAGAAGTGATAGATGTAAAGCAAGAAGTTATCCTAAAAATCACCTGGGTACAAATTCAGATGTAATTTTTCTGTTTCACTATTTAGTCTATTGCACAAGCTGATTCTTAGGATATTACTTTTAACACAGAATGTAAAGTTTATATCAATTTTAGCTGGATGTTCTCATTCTAAACATGATCTTAATGCAGTTTGTGATACATTCCTGCCTTGTTTCCTAGGAAACTTATAGGCCCCATTTCAATGCATACTGTACACACAAGGGGGCAGAGTAAAACTAGTGGTGAGAACACAGATCCTGAGCTTTCTGGTCTGCAAATAGATCAGATTTCATATTTGATTTACAACAAGCATTTCCTATGTAGGATGTTTTTTCTTTCCTGTGAAACGTATTTGTCAATCAAAAACAGTCTTGTTAAAGAGATAATGGCTATGCCTTAGAAATAAATGGTCAGTCTATATTCACGGAGTTATTCTTGTTCTTGAATGTTCCTCATTTAAATTTTATCTAAGTCTCACCATTCTTGGCCTCTGGGGAGAATGAGCACATAAGTAAAACATAATGACTTCTTCAGTAAAATAAGCAACTAATGAGAATGCAGACCTCAGTTCTTTCCCGTCCAAAGAAGAATAAAATTCAAAAGAGACAAGACCTCAGAGAAAGCTTGAGAGTTGCAATCAGAACTAAATATGCTGATTTCTCAAAGATTGCCAAAGACTTCTCAAATATACTTCTGTTTTTCAAAGGCAAAATTCTTCACACATCTCCTCTCTGTACCTCACAGGCAGTTTAGAGAAGTAATATTTGTTTCTGTCCTTGTCATCAAGATCCATCTTAAGCATCAAATGTATGATCACAGAAGGACTAAAGAATAAAGAAACCTTCTTTTTCTGCTTTCAAACATGTTTCCACCACTTGTTGAGAATGTAAATGTAGGTTATCAGGAAGAAAGTGTTTTCTTCGATGTTTATTACTAACACTTAAAATGCTAATGTCCACAGAAGAAATAATTCGCTGGCTTTAATTTACATACAGAAAAAATAATGAATGAAATCAATTCCCTCCCTTAGCACATGTTCTGAAAAAGCTGAGAGGGAGGAGAAGCTGAGAGGAAAGTTGCACCTGCCAAGCAAAGGGTGAGGAAGAAACCAAGAAAATGGGAAACAGCCCAGAATTATAAATGGGTTGATGCCATGACGACTAACTTACATCACAATCTAACCTTGGGAACAATCTACTAAGCAGGCTGCTTTATCTGTCATTTATTTTGGGTCTCTTTTAAGAAGATATTTCATTGAAAGTTGAGGCAGAAAGGTGATGTGTCTGATGTTTGATGTGATAGCAAAAACTGTTGCTTCCTCTTCTTGATTCATGTGAAGATTTTTGTTAGACACCGGTGACTTGATTTATAAAATAATTAATTTTTTTTTAATTCTGAAGATCACATAGAAAAATAGAATAAATATATTACTAAAACTAAAGTTATATATATATGTATATATATATATATAAAAGCCTGTCTTACTATATCTTGTATTTTGTCATTTTAAATGTGTTTCCTTTGTTCAATTAAAATACTGTTTTCACAAGGGTAATAATTACAAAACAGTCAATCTTCTGTTACTAACTCAGGAACTATGGGCAAGTCAGCCTCATAATTTTATGTTGTGATAGAAAAACTGAAAATTGACAGTACCTTAAATAAATGGAATGAATGAAGCATAAATGAAGAAAGCGCCTGGAGAAAATCGGAATGGAACTAAAAACCAAGCATCATGGCTTCCCCATCCTAATTATTCACTGGCCAACGAAGATCATTTCCTGTCCTATTTTTGTATTTTAAAATAAAACCATAAGGAAAAGTTTCACAATTACTAGGTTCTTTCAGAATGTTTAATTTTAACATTTAAAAAAAATCAATCTAACCACTTTTAAAAAAACAAGTTGATTAAGCTTGTCAGTGGGCCAGAAAAACTACATGAATGGGTACTTTTTGCTACTTGTTTTAGGAAGGTCTCATTTGATACAAAATAATTTATTAGGTCATTTTTTTTTCATTTTAAAATTTATTTTTTCTATTCTTTATCCTTTTTGGAGTTGTCATTAGGTCACATTCTTTAGACATCTGATATATTTGGTCTTTAATAGCATCTTTTTTCTTTCCTTCTGTTCCAAAGTAAGCTGCTCCCTCTTAGTTTTTGTAATTAATATAGTAATAATCATACTTACATTAGACTAAATATATATTCAGATAAGGCTTTTGAGGAAAGAATACAGACAGTACATGGAGGTAAGAATTTATCCAAAGCAACCTTCATATTCAGAACTCCCATCCTTGCATTTATCATTCAGTCCTCATGCATGTCATCATCATGAAATCCAGCAGATAGTGACACGGCCCCATTTAATAGAGAAGTTTGGGGACTTGTCTAAGTTTCCAGTTTCTTATGAAAGATCCAGGGCATCAGCCTGGGTTTTCTGACTTTATTATCAAGAAAGTACTACTAATAATCAACATTAATTAAGCTCTTACTGTTCAACAAGCACTATTCTAAGCTCTTTACATGTGTTCTTACACTCTATCATCATCAGAGGTGTAGGAGTTGAAGTAACGTATTAAGTGGTGAGGATGGTGTTTGCTTCTTGTGCTTCGGCCATGCTGCTCATTGAAACATTTTTATTCTTAGTGCAAAAAGCTTTGCCTTTTTCTTTTCTCTGAATGTCTGTACTCTAAATCTTGACTCTCATGAAATGTTTGAGGTTATCATTCATGGGCTTTGATTTGCTTTCGTTTTCCCTTTCATCAGTTCTCTCTCTTGGGGACTAAGACCCCAGCACTGGGAAGCAGAAGCTGGAGTTCCAAATCGCATCTGCCATGGCGGGTCGCAGGCTTGGGGAGGTCATCCACACTTCTCCGGGCATTCCTTTTCTCTGAAGAGATGCTCCAGATAGCTCTATGGGAAGGAGTTAAAACCAGTGATTTTTAAAGTCTCTTTCCATTCTCACATTCCTGGAGTTATGCTTTTGGAATCATTCTTTCCATCTTGAAAAAAAAATTGTTTGTTTGTTTCAAATGTGCTGTGGTAGCATGCAACTTTAAAAGCTACGCAATTACTACACCAAGCAAGAATATGAAATGTATTTGATTCCACAAAACTTTATTGATTACCTAACCAAAATATTTTCGAATAGCAACTGCATAAGACAATGTACCATAAGAAGTCATCCATTCCCAAAATGGGAGAAAAGAACATCAATAAGATGTCATTAGATAAGATTTTCAAAATATAACTTTGTTTTAAGGAAATCCAGAATTAGGTCTGTAAATAATAAAGTTTACTTTGATCATCTCAAGTGCAAAAGTACTTTTGATGTTTAGTGTATGGTTGAGGTGACAAGAAAGCTATTATAGAAAGTCAGAGAAATAGTCATGTGTTCATGAAACAACTAAAAATTAAATTTATTTTTAGTTATTACATCCTTCAAAAGGCTGTTGTAAGAAAGAGAATATATTAGAACCAATTTTTGTTGATTAAACTCTTCTTATTATGGAAAGTTTTACATAGAAGACACTGCATCTATTAGAAAAAATTTTTTTTAAGTAGAAAAACTAATTTGAGATTCTGGCATTCTAATTATTTTTCCTTGGGTGAATTCCTTCATTTTTCTGGGTCTTGGTTTTCTTGTTTGTAATATATGATACCTGTCTTGTCTACCTCACAAAGCTCAATTCTGAGATCACTTTTGTTTTCTTTAAATATTTGGCACGTGAGAGACCTTACTGAGTTTCACGCTTTTTCATGCTATCCATACATGCCCAATTCAAAACTTTACCTTCCCATCTGGAGTTTTCCCTGCTCTCCAAACACATACATCTGATTCTGTGTTTGAAATGACCATTTCGATGTCTACTAAACGTCTCAAATGGAAACATCACATTTCTGAATAGAGCAGCACCTCTGTCCCAGAATAATTTTTGATAAATAGAAACATCAGTGGCTCATGCCAAAAACTCAGAGTCATCCTTGACTCTTGTCTTTTCATACTTCACATTTCCTCAATTAGCAAATCCTGTTGGTTCTACCTTTAAAATACATACAGAATCCAACCACTTCTCACCAAACCATTTCCACTCTGGTTCGCACCACTAATACCTCTCAAGTGGCTTATTGCATGAGTCCACTGATGCTCACCTGAGACTCTCTTGAGTAGAATACTTCCTTGCCTCCTCCTACCTTCTGGTGGTTGTCTGTGATCCTTGGCTCTCCTCGTTTTGCAGCTGCACCACTCTTGTCTCTGCTTCCGTCATCATGTGGCATTGTCCTGTGTGCCTGTGTCCACGTTTCCCTCTTCTTATAAAACACCAGTCCTAATAGATCTAATCTAAGAGGTCTCAGTCTAATTACATCCCCTTAACTTGATTACATCTGCAGAGACCATATTACCAAATCAGTCATATTCACAGGTCGAGGGGTTAGGTCTTTATATATCTTCAAAATATCTTTTGAGGTGGGGGTGACACAATTCAACCTGTAACAACTTTCAGAATACCCTGAAGCCATCAGTCAGAGTGATTTCCCCGTCACCTGTCTGGTTAGTCTCCTTAGCTCTTATCATCACAATATTTTCTATGTTTACCTATTTGTTTCTCTCACTTGAATATAAGAACACTGCTTTATCCACTTTTATTCACTTAAAATATAATAATCGCTCAATAAATATGTGTTGAACAAATATATAAATAAATTTAAACAACTATAAAGCTCCCTAGCTTAGGGAAAGACTAATTTTCCTGTAGGCATGGTAAGAAGTACCCACCACACTCATTTATAAACCTGCTCAATTAATCAATGGCAACTTACCTCTGTAAACACACTTTTACACATCAACCAATCGCCACCAGCCCATCGCTTCTGAAAAAAAGGTTAGCCAATCAGGGATGAATTCTAATAACCACACCCCTGGGTGCCCACCAATCAGCAACAGTGTCTCTTGAATAACCACATTTGTGCAGATGACATCAGGCCACTTACGTCTCTGAGTTACCAATCCCTGAGGGAGAGACTGTCCCCTGACCAGCATAGTTCTCTTTTCCTATAGTCAGTAATAAGCAATACGTCTTATTTCGGATAGTAAATGGGGGAGGGGGTCTCCTCATCCTTCAAGAAAAAATATGAGACATCTTTGGGAAAACATAAGGTGTTTTACAAATGTCATTTAACATTTAACATTATGTTAATATTGTGCCTTAAAGATCATTGATTATTAGAAAAATTGAACACCTTTTCTGCATACTAAATTGTTCTGAAGTTTTTTTTTACTATTTTACTTTTAATTTATTATTAACAACGTAATCAGGTTGGTTTTTCATTCAATCTTTCATTTCGTCAAGAACTTAAATGTTCCAAATCTACACTTACTGCAGCAGCAAATTTCACAGTATGTCTGTTGCATCTTTCACAAAATGAACATCACTGAGGTGCATGCATTTGAGAAGCATTGATTCTTTTTAATATTCCAATTAGGACTACTGTGTACCAGGTGCAATGCTGGGTCCTGGGTAAATGCAATCTCTGTCTCAGGGAGCTCATAGTCTAGTGGAGGAAACAGACATTAGACTGATGACTTGATACATCTAGTATCAAGTTCACACTGTGTCCTAAGTGGGTGCAGAATGGCATGAGAGAGGGTGTCAAGAGCCAAGACTGAGTGGAGAGGTAGGGAAGCCTACCTGAAGAAGTGACACTTAAGTGGAGAGGAAAAAGAGTGTATCTAATGAAGATATATCTTTGGGTCACCAAAGCACTTCATGTAGAATATCTATTTTGATACTAATAGTATCCTGGAGTTCAAGAGCAAACGGTCTCACTTTATAGACAGCTGACAATAAGGGAAGAAAGTAGAGGCAAGCCACTGGAAAGTGATAGATACCAAAGAAGACTCCATGTCTTCTGATGTCACTCTCGATGTGTTTGCCATGCGCCCAACTACCTCAGCTTATTGTCTTTGTAACTAAAAAACAATGTACATCACTTACAACCTGGGACTCAAAATTTTGATTGCACACATGTATTCTCTGAAAGAAAAATTGTGGCTTACATTCTGCGTATTAGGTGAATAAAAAAAATACATATAGAAATGTGTGTGTATGGTAGCCCCAAAAAGATATACCTGTGTCTTAATCCCTGGAACATATAAGTATTACAGTATGTGGGTGGGGGGGAGTTTCTGCAGATGTAATTAGGTTAATCATTTTGAGATGAGAGCATCCCGCATTATCTGGGTCAGCCCTAAATCCAAGACAAGTACCTTCATAAGAGACACAAAAAGGAAATGACAGTGATGGCAAGCATGTGACCATAGAGGCAGAGATTGGAATGATGAGGCCATGAGCCAAGGAACACCTGAAGCCACCATAAGCTGGAAGGAGCAAAGAACAGGATCTCCCATGAAGCCTTGGGAGGGAGCGTGGAAGTGCTGACACCTTGATTCCTGACTTTTGGCTTCCGGAACTCCAGAATAAAGTTCTATTGTCTTAAGCCATCAGTTTGTGGTACTTTATCACAGCAGCCCTAGGAAACAAATATGTATTTGTCTCTTCAAGTGATCCCAACAAATTTCAAATTGGCAGTAAATACTAACCCAGATTGACGTAACTGCTCTGACTCTTCCTTCTGTGTTTCTACTCACAAAGTCAAAATTTTATTATCGCCACTAATAATATAATAACATTATACAATATATAATAATCATTATGACTATTATTATAATGTGTTTATTAAGCAGCACCTCTTCTAAGTACCCATGTGTTTTAAATCATCTAACCCTTGAGATAATGCTATGCATTAAGTGCTCTTATAAAACCTTTATTGTTTTTAGATAATTATACTGAAGCTTAGTTTAGTAACCCATGATTTCACTGTTAGTGTGTGATGGAAATGGCATTTGAAGTCATATTTTACTCCCAGTTATTCTTACTATGCCACAGTATCATTTTAGAAAGGGATCAATTGTTTAATTCCTTCAAATTATTATTCATTGATGTTCAACCAGTTTCTTTCTGTTTCTCTGTCTTCTCTTCTTCCTTTCCTCCTCCCTTTCTCTGTCTTCTTTCCTTCCTCTCTCCTTTGAATGTTTGCCAGATGAAAGAGCCCATGTGTCCTGACACTTTGTCCAGTTGAACTGTTCAGAGCTCCAATCGTAAAAATCTGGCAGGTCTGATACAATCCCAAACTGCTGAGTCCTCTAAGGGTTCGAGATTGGGCTCTGCGGAGGCGATTTCCTGGAAGAAATGTCACATCCATTATTTTCAGTTTCAGCTTTGGAAAGGTTGCCTGGAGAATGTCACTGAACACCAAATTTAACCTTTCAGTGATATTTGATATGAGAATAAATGAAACAGTCTATAAAGCTTGGACCTCCCTAAAATAAAGATGTTAAATAAATCCAGCAAATGTGTTGGAGCTATTGGGGAATTTTCATGACTAACTTAATGGGTTGGAAACAAAGTGTTCGACTGTTCCAACTATACAATTCACTGCTGTGATAGAGTTGTTGAATTTGAATTTGTGGATGGAATAAATCTGGCTAAAGAGTGGTTGGAAAGAAGTGTTAGGTGATGTAAAATTGACCTTTGACCTTAAGTAGGCTGGCATAAGACAGCCTGGGACATTCTGACACGGCCACAGTGAAGCAGCTCAAGCATGATTCCTCTTCCAGAAAACCTTCCCCGCCTGTCCCAGGCCTGATCTATGGGCCTCTCATCAGAGTTACCTGCTCATCTCATTGTATTAAGATGCTTTGTCCTTTGGTCTGTCTCCCCTAAAGGACTGCCAGTTTCTCAAGGTTCTGGGGCGATTCCACATCTTCGCAACCCCAGTGCCTATGCACCTACAGGACCTGACTTCCGGTAAGCAGGGCGTGGTGCTCCTGTAACTACAAGACCAGGTGATGCTCGCTATGCGCTTTCTCAGTCCTTCTCCATTGGAGAGGGGAAAGTGAGTGAAAGTGGAGGTTGGAGAAAAAGAAAAATGGAAACACACATTGCCATAAATGAGCTGATGAGAGCTGATGTTTGAGTCCTCCTGAACTTTTGTTTAACTCTAACCCCAACTGGTGATTCCTATTTGACTTGAAGATTCCACAAGCTCTTCTCTTCCCAAGGTTAGAGTCCTTTGGAATATTCCACTGCTCACCACGTACTAGAATACTAGAGTGGCTGCTTTGAACACAGACTGAAATCCAAGTTAGAGAAATTCCCAGCAAGTGAGCCCACCCTGAGAATGCCTTCCTGGGGAATCTGATTTTTCCAGAGCGAAAATGCTAACATAGGAGATAGCAGAGTAGAAATTAGGATCCACTGTACTGCACAGACTCACCAGAGCTCACAGACCCAGTTTCAGTCCTTGCATTCCCAAAGCACTACTCAAAAACACCGCAGTTATCCATTTAAAAGCTAGAAATAAATTTTAGTAAGTAGGAAAATTCACAAATATGAAATCCGCAAACAATGAGCATTCACTGTATATACAAAGTATTTTTGCAGAGCTTTAATTTAAATTGAATTTTTCAGAAATGTAGGAACTATGAAAATGAAGAGAAAGTTGTGCCTTAGGTCACAACTTTATCGAAAATTATTCAATAGTTTGGAAGTCATGTTACTGAAGGCAACATTGGTAAGGCTGTTCGAGTTACCAGAAAAACACACCAATATCACTCTGAATTTGCAGCAATATCATGCATGTAGTTCTCTCTGTGAGTGCAAGCAAATGCTATTTCTTTATGTTGTCTAGCACAACTGTTAATGAGCATTGAAATATTGAAAACATAGAATATTTCAATATAAGTCAGTTTCTTTTCAAGGTAATTGGTATCTCTATCCTACAACCCTAAAAGCAAGACAGTAAAACACAGTTCACTTATTTACTGCATCTTATTTTTTATTTTATTGAGCTCTTTTCTACTCTTTTTTAAGCATAAAAATTAGTAGTTATTTTCATTGTTGAAATTTAATTTAATTCACTTCAACTTTTGTACTTACAGATTTTTATTTTGTTTTGCCTCCCACTTCTTTTCTCTGAGTAAGTTTGTGCCCTTAATCGGTTCTTTCAATGGAGAACTATGGCAGTCACACTCTATATGCTTGGGAATGTGTTCATTCAACCCTCATACATAAACTACACTTTAATGAAGTGTAGTATTGTTCTGAGTCAAAACCTATTTTCCCTCAACATTCTGAAAATATTGTTTTCTTTTTACTATTGATAAAATTGCTGCCAGTCTGTTGTTCATTTGTAGGTAATCTGTACTTCTTGTCCAATAAGTTTTAGGATTTTAAGATTGATTCTTTTTCTTTGGTTGGTGTTTTTCTCCTAATATCTACAGCATCTGGTGTTATAACCAAAGAGTTCTATGCAAAATTTAAAAATTAATTTTTATTTATTCTACTAAGCACTAACTACACACATTAAATCTGAGGGCTCCTACAATTCTATTTCATTTCTAGAAGTTTTTTTGACATTTTATCTTTAAATAGTGATTCTTCGCTATGTGCTCACTTGTGCTTGCATGCGCTCTCTCGCTCTCTCTCTCTCTCTCTCTCTCTCTCTCTCTCTCTCTCTCTACTTTCCCTCTCTCATTTTGCCATGTGTATTTTTTTTCCCCTCTCTATAGATCATCCATGACTATTGTATTAGTCAGTATTCTCCAGAAAAACAAAACCAATAGGAGAGATAGATGGATGGATGAATAGATAATAGATGATAAATAGTAGATGATAGATGATATAGATAGATAATAGAGGATAGATAGGTAATTAGATATGTAGGTAGATGATAGATAGATAGATAGATAGATAGATAGATAGATAGATGATAGGTGATAGATTAGATAATAGATAGGGATTTATTTTAAGGACTAGGCACACAGGATTATGGGAGCTGGCAGGTCTGAGATCTAAGCAGGCTAGCTAGCTAGAATGTCAAGTAAGAGTGGATGTTGCAGTCTTGAGTCATAATTGGCTTCTCTGTTCTTTTTAAGGAGTTTGTTTGCTTCTTTGTTTGAGTTTTCCCTCCACCTCTGAGCTTACTCTTTCCCATCAAGCAGTTTTGCCTCCAACCAGCTACTCAAGGTTCTGTCCCAAGGTGATAGCAAGGAGATTGTTGTCCCTCTTCCTAAGCCAGTGGTGACTTGTCCCACATCCTGCTGGTGAGGCAGAGTCTTCTTCTCCCTCATTCCTTAAGATGTGGGCCACAGGCAGACACTGGTCACAGCTTTTTACCCTTCTTTTCACCTGCTTTACAGTATAAATTGGTCACAGTCACCCACCCCACAGAGAACCTTGTATTCCATTAACACAGGAGTAGAAAAACCAGGCACTTCTGCCCAACCCCTTACCTGGAGGCAAAGGTTCCATCCCATTTCAGTTCCATGGGTGCTGCAATGCCACTTACATTTAGTTCGGCTTCAGTTCTAGAGATGTATCACTTGGCTTTAGATCGTGGCTTTGACTGTGCTTCTCTTTTTAAATGCTTAACTCCAACTGATATATGTAAATATAATCTGTCATTGCTTTGTTTGAAAAAGAGGAAAGCATCTCAAACTATTCATACCTACTGTGCCAACTTGACAAATTCACTCATGGCATATTTATTAAAATGCCAATGTAGTCATTGTCTATTTTTTTTTTGTCAGAGCTGGTTTAATATCTTTTACTAATGGAGAAGCAGACACACATTTTCTAAAGTAGTGAGAGTTTATTGAAATGATATGTGAGCAATTTGAGATAAACAGATGGTAGTGAGCAAATCGCCTTCTCCAAGAGCCAGATGCTGTTCATGAAACTAAAGCCAGAGCTGCGTCCCAGCCATGATGCTCTTATGCACCACTTGCTTCACAGCATCCCCCTTTCTCTATGTTCTGTGGCCACTTTAATTGCCCCTCTCTCTCTACTTGCTGGCCTACTTCGTGGCTTCTGCCAATTCATTGCTTTGACTGCCTCATTGCTTTCTGCTTATATCCTATTCGCTCTCTCTGCCTCTTTCAAATTCTATTTTATTCTACTATGTATTTCAGTCTTTCTTATCTTACTTTCAAACTTCTCCAAAGAGATCACGTCGGCTCGTTAGTTATCACCACCAGGAACAAAATGCTCCTACTAGGTACAGCAGAAAACCACATTCTAAGTCACTCATCTGTCTCATGCCCAGACACCCTCCTTGGTCTCATCATTAGTAGCCAAATCTATAGGTTTCATGATGTAAAGCATGGAAATCTAGACACAAACAGCCTATTGCTTCTTTGCTCAGAAAGAGAGAATGTAGGTGGCAGGCACTTGGAAAATAATAAACTATGCAGTGCAAAGCTGGTCTAAGTTCTTTCTGTCCCTAGCCCAAAGCGTCTACAATCACGTTCCTGGTAATTGAGGGTTCTTGGCAAATGTCATTATAAGATTGCTTTTATCTACTAGTAAATCTTCATTTTGTGGGTAGTATTTTTTCTTGTGAAATTATATCCTAGGGAAATGTGCATTTCTTATGACTACAAAATATACAGAAGCATTCCTCAGAATCACGAATACTGACTCCAGAGTGATAGGCACAATTATGAGAAAGATGAAAACATTAAGGTAAAATTTTGCCTGAATATCTCTTCAGATACTCTTTAAGCACATATTACAAAGCAAATCTCATTTATTTTCTTTACACCATTTTAAATAATCTTATCTGCTTGTAATTCTTTATGGGTTCACATTAAACAAAGATAAAGTCCACCTAACAAGCCATTTGTGCTTTTAATGGGTTTTTCTACCACAAATGAACAGTAGTTCTCGATAGCATTTGGAATCCCTGTGCCAGTAAACGAGCTAATGACCACATTTAGGGACCAATTTTTTCAATCTCCAATCAAAAGGCAAAGACTATTGAAGGCCATTCATATAGTATTTGAAATCTACTTACTGATTAAACATACCATGTGTGTAAAAGAAGGCAACATAACGTTGGTTATTCTGCTAGAAACTCACTCTGTTTTCAAAATTATTTTGGCTAATTCCATTCTCTCCACAGTGAGGTGGTGATAGAAACAGATCCCATCTGTTCTCTCTCTAAGGGGACTGACTAGGAAATCCTTAGTTCATAGTCTATGTCTGGCCTTTGGCTTAAAGTTATGTTTATAAAACCCACATGGAAAAAGGCCCAGAGGACCTACATGGTGCCCAAAAGCATGTAGAAGACCTGACTGTGCCACACAGGGAGACAGGCGTTTCTGTTAACATGGTGGGCTGGTTATTTCTCCATGAAAAATAATAAAAAATTTTAATAAAAACAAACAAATTTTTTTTTACATCTTCCTAAAAGCATTGATGAGCTGCAAGATAGTAAGACAGTCTGGGGCCAAAATCCAAGCAAAAGTTGGAAGCTATAACAGAGGGTGTGTTCCAGTCCCTTTGGCCTGAGGGCATCTGCCAAAGTGGGAATTTGAGAGGCAATTTTCACGTCCTCATTAGGGCATGTAGAACAGGGACAAAGTGGGTGGTCTAATAACAAGCTTTCCCCTCATAAAGCTCGGACCCCAAAGAGTTCCACTTTCAGTTTAAGGATTAAATAGAAGAAAATTTATCAGCCCTTTCACTGAAGACATCAAGGAAAGTTGCTTTGTTGCTTTGGCAATAAGCAAAGTAGAGAAAAAGAAGAGGTGGGGAAAAACAGAAATGGTCATTTCAAGCTGATTTTCACAAATTTTTTGCCCAAATTTACATAAGCAAATTTAAGCAGTCCATTTAGTTAAAAAATGTCCAGATTTGGATGGCCCCCAGGAATCTGCAAAATTTAATCTGGAGGAAATCACCTTTATTCTAGATATCAAAATTTTCCACAATAAATTCTCCAAGGAATAAGAAACCATGTATAATAAATGACAGTTCAGAGTAAAAATTAAAATCCAGGCTTGCAAATATGTGCAATATAAAGAAAATTACTAAATGACAATGTACACTTGTACAGAAAGTAAATAAAGCCTTTAGATAGAAATACAAAATATAATTGAAAATAACATGTCAGTGGACAGGCTTATTGCATGAGACATAGCTGAAGAGAACTGGAGATTAGAGTGATTATATGGATAAATTTCAGCCATCATCGCCTGAAATATTTCCTATGTTCCACTCTTTCTCCTTTCCAGGAACTCTAAATATTTTATTTTTATAACTAACAAATATTCCGTAACATCCAAATATTCAGAGTTCCAGATGAAGAGAACAGAAGATGGAATGCAGGCAATACCTAAAGCTTTTCTAGACATGGTGAAAAGTTATAGTTTCAAGAAGCCAAATGAATCTCAAGCAAAAAAATAAAAATAAATTGACACCTAGATACAGGAGACTGCAAATGAAAAACATGAAGACAAAGTATACTCTTAATAGAAGCACAAAGACAAAATATAAATATAAGAACATCATTTAGATTGACAGATGACTTCTGAACAGCAATGGTGGAAGCCAGAATAAAGTGGTATGATATCTTGATATAATTGAGTTTTAGTTATTTATTGCTGGGAAACAAGCCACCTTTAATTTAATTCAAATTAACTGTATTAAAAAAAAACAATGATCATTTCTTGTATGTAAGAATCTGTGATTTGAGTGGGGTGTGACAAGAATGCTTCATCTCTGTTCCATGAAACATTATATATCTAATTATCAACTGAGGACTGAAAGACTTACCTATAGTGTGGCAAATTCTAATGTAGGTCTCTCTCTCCACAGGCTATTTGGGCTTCTTTACAGTATAGTCATTGATTTCCAAAAGCTAGCATTCTATGATAACAAAGAAGTAGTGTGTGGCATTTTTATACCTAACATGACAAGCCACAGAATATTTCTTCCACCATATTCTAATGGTTGAGCAAATCACAAATCCTGTACATATGCAAGAAAAGGGGACAGACTTTCCCTCCAGTGGAAGAATAGCAAGTTTCAGTGAGAGTATATAGGATGAGAGATACTTTTTCAGCAATCTTTGAAACTTCAATTTGCCACAACCTTCCTTTGGCACAGCAATTCACATCCCTCCCAAATACAAAATATATTCGTTTCCTTCCCCATGGCCTCAAATCTCATCCCAGAGCAAAAGTCTTATTCTCAAGGTTCAGAATATAGTTGCCTACACTATATCCAGATGTGGATGAGGCTTCTCAAGTGCATTGCCTCAGATACAACCTTTAAGAATCATTCTTCTCATTCTAAAAACATATGAACTGAAGAAAAAAGATATCTCATCACACACACACACACACACACACACACACACACACACAAAACCTACCCCCCCCCCACACACACACACACAACATCCAGAATACAGTGGTGGGACAGGCATAGGATAACCACTTGGACATTTCTGTTCAAAAAATGGTAAATAACAGTCACTGATCCATAGTAATTCTGAAATCCAGCTAGTCATATGTTACCACCTATTTGATTAGTGCTAAATTCTATTCCTTGGGATTATCCTCCAAAGTTCTTGAGCCCTCCTCCAGAGCCTTCTTTCTTTCTTTACTAAAAGTAGAAGCTAACTGAATTTTTTCAGTCTGATTAATAGAAGTCTTGTGGTTAAAAGGCTCTTTTTATTTTCTAGTATATTTGAGTTTCTTTAGTCCACTCTGGAAGTATTTGTTTTAGAAAATTGTCTTTCCAACATTGTTCATTTTCTGTCAAACTTAACAGACTCATCTCTGCTAGACAAAAGTCACAACCACAAAATTCTTCAGCATAAACCTCCTCTACCACTCTTTGGACAATGCTTTTAAGGTTATTATAAATTCTTTTGCTTAGTAGAGAGAATCTGTAAGACAGGCATGCCCTTAATATCCTACGAGGTCCTAAGAATCACGGAAAGATTCTAAAAGGTATGGCATTAGATTGTTATGATGTATGTTAAAAATCTTACAATTCTGCCCTCGATTTATCTTTAGCCTGAGGCTCTTTCTTGCTTTGAGACTTGTTTGAGGTCTGGAGAAGCTGGAGAAGTCCTAGCCTTATATTTAACAGTTCAAAATTTTAGCTCATCTCTCTCCTCTTTCATTTTGTCATGGACAGCAAGAGAAAAATGTTGCCATATTGTACCTGGAAATCTCCTTATCTAAATCTTTGAGTCTGCTAGATATCATTTACTATTTTCTTTACTATCGAATGACAGTATTGCAAAACTTTCCCCCCTGATTATCAAGGATTTCCTTTTCTCCAACTTCCAGTAACACTTTTCTCACATTCCTTTAAGCCCTCACCAACAGTGACCCTTTAGATTGTCACTAATATTCTCTTTGAGATCTTTTAGGCTCTCACTAACAGTCTCCTTAAAGTCCTTCCAGTTTCTGCCTATCCCTCAGCCCTAAAGCCAATGTTAAATGTTTTCAGGTTTATTTTTATGAAAGTACTCCATTCCTGGGAAATAAATCTGTTGCAATTTTCTATTGCTGTATAACCACCCCAGCACTTAGTGGCTTAAAACATTATCATTTATTTTACTCATAAATTTGATATTTGGCCATGGCTTGGCAGGAATGGCTTATCTCTGTTTCACACAGAATAAGAGAGCTCATTCAGTGACTGGCTAGTTGATATTAGCTGTCCACTGGCAGCTCAGCCAGGACCGTGGGCAGGGTTTCCAGTTCTTCTCTGTATGGGCCTCTCCACAAGACTGCTGGGGCTTCCTCACAACATGGCGGTTGGAGCCCAAGGTCTAATGTCCAAAGAAAGTCAGGTAAAAATGTGTGGGTTTTTTGGTGATATAATTGCATAGTGTCATTTATTTCTATCATACATTACCAGAAAAGACAATTGTAAAAAAATAAACTTAATCGTAAAAAAATAACCTTTCTCCTTATTTTACAAGGAGAAAACATAGATTCTACCTCTTCACAGGGGCCACTTTGAAAAATAAAATCTACCACACTGTTCAAAGATAATAGATGTAGATGTAAATTATGTAGATATACATATGCTTATGCACAGACACATACAAATCTATATACATATATTAGAGAGAGATCTTATAACCATATCTATACCCACACAGATAGATAGCTAGATAAAGATATCTTAAAAGTAGACCTCCAAAAAAGATATGTTATTTTTAAGGGAGCAATAGTTTGACTGGTGACATCAGAAGAGCTTCAACAGAAGTAATAACAGAGTAGAATGGATGACTTCAATATAATGGCCAATTATTACAATGCCCCTTTTTTATATCATCCACTCCATCATTACCTGTCTATCTGTCGTAATCACTTAGCTATACTCCAGTCCTCACGAAATCCAAATCTTTGCCTGTCTCAGGCCTACAACCACAGCTGCATCCAGAGAACCACAGAAAAACACAACTGTGCAGACTGGTCTCCCTTTCAACTCAGGATCACTGTATCATGCTTCAAACTAAGCTGCTATAACCAAGACACACAATAATCATTGGACTGAGTACCACAGAAGTTTATTCTCTCACCTATAAGGGTCCAGTGGGCAGAGCATCATTGCCTCATACAGGCATTCAGTCACTCAGCTACCTTCCACTTGGCTGTTCTGATGCACCCTAGGGTGTTCCTGTCATCCATGTGGATAAAACTGGAAGCTTCCACGTCAACAGTCCAGCCAGAAAACAGAAGAAAAGAGTATGAAGGAATCCACACCCAGAGTTTCAAGCCTAGACTTGGCTGTGGCACACATCTCTTCCAGTTTGTTGGTAAGAACATAGTTAAATGTCCACCAAAAACTATGAAAGAAATGTTGACCATAAAACTGGCCAGATAACCAAGTGCTCAGGTAAAATATGCGACTATGGAGAAAAAAGGGTGCCAGTTGCAATTTTCGGTCATTATCACAATCATTAACCTCGAGTGGGCCATCAGTGCTGCCAGCAGTCTCCTGCTGGGCATCCTTAGTCCATTTCTTTCCCACTATTTGGACCATTACATCGTACTTGCCTCCTCTCATCACAAATGGGCAGCTCCTTCCTCATCCTCACTCCCAATTCATTGGCTTGCTTCCTACTTTACTGAGAAATCTGAAGTAATCAGAAGGAGACTTCCTCAGGTCCCAGCGTTGCATCTGCATACCTGTCTTCGTGTCTGTCGCTAGCCTCTCTCCTGCATGAAGGGTTTCTATTCTCAGCTCATGAAAACTGTCCCAGTGGTCCATCAGACCCCATGCCCTACCACGTACTCAAGGACATTTGTGCAACAGTGGCCCCTTCTCTCTTCCCCACAGCACATCTCAGTTTGGACTGACCACATTTCAACTGTTCAGTAGCCACATGTGGCTAGAAGCTACCAGGTCGGACAGCACAGGGCTAGACTTTACTGATGCATCCTGCTTTTTTCTTTCTCTTCTTCGAGAATGAAAGCTCCCTAAGGACACAGGTCTTTATTTTGTTCGATATGTACCTCCCCTGTGCCTGCAAGCATGTCT
>PVKZ01006070.1:0-41167 GCA_004027375.1 Macroglossus sobrinus
CTCTCTCTCTCTCACACACACACACACACACACGGTCTACACTGGCCTAGTAGTTTATGAACAGTGTCGTGAAGTTTTCCTCTGGTTTACTTTTATCTTTTAAATCCATAACGCTCTATAAAATTGGTCAATTCTCATTTTTTATAGAACCAGGAAAGACCCTGATGCTCATCTATCTTGACTATGCGGAGAATTACAGCTTTTCACATTTCTAACATGGTCAGTAAGGAAAGTACAGACTCAATTCCGAAGCCTAACCTTTTGAGGCTGGGACCCAGGTCTGGGCCCCGCCACTGGAAAGGCTGGCTCGGTGACCTGCCCTCCCTGATGGCAGCTTCCTCCCGACGAGAGACAATGACGGGCCATCTCAGGATGACCACGAGGAGCCAGTGGGACAACGCATGATCAAGGCCGCGGCACAGAGCACGTCCCCAGGGGCGGCTCTGCCCAGACCGTCTCACAGAGGTGAAAGGATGGGAAGCCAGCTAGCTTCGAAGCTGGGACCAGCGTGGCTGCTGCCGCCCGCCTCTGCCTCCGGTACAGTGAGCTGCCGCTCACATCCCTCCACCTCCCTGCGGGCACACCTGGGGTGACGGGGAAGCTGCAGGGAGTGGCAGTGGTGCCGGGCCCCGGGGTGTGAACACAGATGGGCTTCCTGAGGTGTGACTGCGGAGCAGAAAGCGTCTGCAGGCCTGGGGCTCGGGGCAGCCTGGGGGAGACTCGAAGCGGCCACGTGGGCGGACCCAGCCGAGCCACCGACTCCCGAAGGCCACGCAGCGTGGCGGGCAAAGAGCGCTGGGCTCCAGCCCCCACCTGCCGCTCCCAGGCAGTGTGGCCGAGGGCAAGTCAAACCACCGGTGGGCACATGTGGCGGCAAAGCGAGGGGCCTGCAGAGGAAGCTGCGTGAGATGGTCCACGTGGCTGGGGTGTGGCGCGCAGCTGGTGTGCATCCGTGAGGGTCGTCTGCTCGCGTGGTGTTGGGGAAGGGGCAGTGTGAGCCCCCCGAGCTCCGCCACCGACACAGCGCTGCTGCTCGCGTGCGTTCTGTTCGGCCCTCGGCCACTCTACCGGGATGCGGGTCCTCACGCATCTGGTCTGCGTTGGTGTCGCTGCAGCTGGATGCAGAAGGCTGCACTGACCTTGGACTTTTGGGAGACGGACGTGGCGACGCATCCCATACGGGCCAGTGGACGCCGCTCTGCAAACGAGCCAGCGCGGGCCCGGCACAGGCAGAGCGCCCAGGGACAGGGCGACAGGTCGGTTCCTGGCAACTGCTACGGGATACCACAAATAAGCGAATGCCATCTGGTAATGAAGCAGGCTTGCTGTTGCCAAGGTAACCTTTCTTCCATCCCGAGCAGCGCATTTCCAAGGAGCTCACGCCATGCTCCTCCTGCATCTGGCCCCGAGAGTGTTTGTGGCGAGTTCTGAAGGGTCACAGGAGGCACTGCGCGTCTCCCAGCCGGTCGTCACCCTTCCAGGAGGACCCTTAGAAATGCTGTCACCACTAACCCCTTATCTGGGTGGGTGCTGTCCCAAACAGCAGAGACTGAAGAAACTGTATCCTCCACCTGGTCTTACAGCAGCGCCTGCCAAGCTGTAGGCCACGGAGAGAATTTCCGGTCACAAGGCAGGGTAGGCAAAGTGGGAGCCAAATTGAGGAAAACAGCCAAAATGTTTACATCCACTCTGCCATCAGACGCCACTAACACACACGCAGCAGACCTGGTGGTCGAGATGTCATCCACACCGGCGGGCCACCCCAGCCTGGCTGCTGAGAGGCGCGGATCACCTGGCTCGCCTGGGGCTGTGCAGGGGGAAGGCGCTGTGACCTGGAGCAGCACCTGTGCCTGGGGCCCAGGGGAGGGGAGCTGGCCTGAAGCCTGTTTACACGGGGCGCCCAGGACCAGGGGCAGCCCAGGCTGGCACAGAGCCCGTGCCCGCAGGGCGAAGGGGCAGCATGGCACTTGTCATCCGCACGGAGGCTGCAGGGGTGAGCTCTGCTTCCGGGGACGGGGTGCATGGGGAAAGGAACGGAGCTGACCAGACAGCTGTCGCAAGTGTCACCTCCCGGGTACGAAAAGGCGGGAGCCCAGCCCTGGGTCCCTGGGGTCCTTTGAGTGATGTTTCCAAAGTGCAGCTAGCGGGGTGGGGAGGGGAGGGATGGGAGGGCGGGCACATCCACAGCGAGTCGAGGAGCAGAGTTTCTCCCGGCCAGTAGCGGAACCTTCTCCTTTGCACTAATTGCAAAGAAAGGGAAAGATAAAGTAGGTCACCCCGATCATCATTTAGTTATTGAATAGCTGAGTGCGCCATGGAGGCACTGGGCGAGGACGATGACGCAGGGAGTCACATAACTGTAGAGCTGGAAAGGGTTTAGAAATCACTGTATCCAACGCTCTCATTTTTAAAGGGGTAACGAGAAGCCCGGAGGGGCTGAGAAGTTTCCAGTACGGCTCCTGCCTTGAAGCAGGCGGTCAATGACACGTGACTGCAGCCTCGAGGGGCGCGGGACTGCGACGTCACGGGGGGCCCAGGGTGTGCCGGAGGAGCTGAGGCGCTGCAGGACTCGAGGGCGAGGCCACTGCTTCTCTGTGCAGGGCCAGAAGCCCGTCACTCGCCGTGTCCCCTCCTTGTGGCTGGCCCGTGACCCCACGCCGGCGTCTCTGTATCCTAACAAACGGCGACCACACCGCCCAGCCATCGTCTCTGGGTGTCTGGGAAGCGGCTCAGAACCCTGCTCGCTCACAGATGGCCTCCTACGCTCCTGACCCCACCGAGCCAGAAAGCCCACCTGCCAGCGAGGCGAGAGAGCATGGCGCTAGTTACGCTGAGGGACTCGGGGGGAGAACCAGATACGAGTTTATTTAGATCCTGGCTCTGCCCTGTCCTTGCTGCGTGGCCAGGGACAAGTTACTCGGGCTGCCGAGCCCCCGTTTTCTTGCCTGTAAACCCAGGGTAAGGCCACTGCGATGAGGACGTTACGCCAGACGTGCAGGGCGCTCAGCACCGTGACTAAAACGTGGCAAGCGCTCCACCAGTGCCCAGGCTGGGCTGCTCCCTTCAGTCCCCTCGTCACAGCGGAAAGGCAGCCCGGTGCAGGGCCAAGAGCCAGGGCTTTGGGACCTGGGAGACGCAAGTTCACATTCTGCCTCTGCCACACACAGGGCAGTGCGGCCCTGGGAAGCGGGAAGCCCACATGAGCTCAGACTGGCTCCCTAAAAGGGGGCGGTGCTTTGTGAGGATGGACAGCTAGTCTAGTGCTCCCACGTGTCCAGGGCGGTCCCTACCGGCACTCACTGCACGGCAGCAACTGTTAATATCACTATAGTCACCAGTTTCAATAACTACTAAATGATAACAAAGAATTCACACACAGTGTTAAGTAACAGAACAGATAACTGCGCTTGCTACCTTGGTTTCTCTCGCAGTGTTAAGAAAAATCTCCCAACTCATCAAATAACTTTAGTTCTTCTTCGTTTACAAAACATACAAATAAATAACATAAACTTTTTGCAGGACAAAGGGGAGTACAATAAAAATCGGGCACACCGATTCCAAAAAGATTTTATGGGAACGAAGTGGGATCCCAGCAACTGACAAAAGGAGACGCTGACAACCGTCGTCCCAAACGCACGGAGAACGTCGTTTCTCCTAACGGACTGAACGCGGGACTCAGGAAGCCACCGCGCTCGGCGACCTGTCTCAGCGACCCTCCCTGCCACCCAGGAGCAGCGGGCCCAGCAGCAGGCACCTGGTCCCAGGGTGGCCCCTCACGGTGGCCTGGCACAGAAGCTCTGCCCGTGTCCCCTAAGTACACGGCCTCCTTCCAGACTTTGGACTGGAGAAGATGGAGAAGGCTGGGGACAAAAACAGTACAGGTCCAAGGGGGCCACACAGCGGGAGGGGGAGGGGCGCAGACAGACAGACGCAGCCAGAACCCAGAGCTGCCTTGGACTGCACGGGGCCTGCCTTTCCAGGTCTCTCCGTCCTTCTATCCAGCAAACATTCATCAACTACATATTATGTGCACGCCTGGCATTAGGTGCGTAGAGAGAAACAGAAAAGACATTTATAGAGCTAACAGTCCAATGGAGGAGACGGGCAACAAATAAGTATATAAAGAAATAAAATTTGCAAGAAGTTTGGAAGAAAATGAACAAAAAGGGGACAGCGTCAAGAGAGATTTAGATGTACTTACGTGTGGGAAAGCTGCATTTAGATCAGACCATTCAATTACTCACTTATTCATTCACCCAATCCACTCAAATGCTTATTAAATGAGTGTTTGTTCTGAGTGCCACACCTTGTTCTAAGGGTTAGGGATGGAGCAGTGGGCAAAACAGAGTCTCATGACTGGACGCTGCTGAGGGCACTGTGGACAGACAACAGACACGTTTCGGGCTGTGGGGCTACGACGGGGCGTGAGGGGGAGCAGGCCTCGGAACGACGGAAGCTTCCAGGCGTCCGGCCGGAGCGCCCGGCGGGGGCGGTTTGTTACACTGAGATGAGATGGAAAAGGAGAGAGAAAAACAGAGGGACCACTTCCTTTTACAACGTCTACGGTACTGCTGAGCTGTACGCATGGAGAGATGGCTGAGGTCCCGGAGACACAGTTCAAGTTCACGGGTGTCCGTGCCACGGCCTCTTTCTCAAGGTGGCCCGTGTGGATTCAGGAGGAGCTGAGACCGCTTCCTAAACCCACATGCCTGAGCAGCATCATCCAGGCTCTGAGGTGCTCGGGGTGCTCTTCCCCCGAAGAGGCAGGAGGCAGATTCGGGCACAGGCAACGGCGGGGTCCCCACCCGTCTGTCCCCACACAGACCTGCCACCTCCAGGAGGGTGGGACCCTGGCGCCCCCTCCACGTCTCCTGTCCATATCCTGGTAGGCAGCCCTTGGCTTTTTCAGAGTTCGACTGCAGGGTGTGCGTCAACTTGACCTTGATGTAGACAATTTTAATTCGAATCAATACACGGACAAGGTCACTTTAAAATCCAATTAATATGAACGGGAAGACGTGGCCCGCAGTTCTGTGAGCTGGAAAAGGGAGAGCGACAAGCGCCCGCCCGCCTGGTCCCCCTGCGTCTGGTGACGCGCGAGCTGAGCTGTGCCCTTAAATCCAGGCGGCAGCCAGAACACCGAAGAACTGTTTTTATGGGCTTCTATTTAGGGGAGCTTAAAATTAAACTAGTTTGTTTGAGGAAATGTACTGAAAACTGTGAATTCCTATAACCCAATTTTCAGTAAATCAAACCCTGGACGTCAGCTCGCCCAGGAATCCCTCGAGAAATCTAGGGCGTTCAGTATGGTTTGAGTCGTAGCGATTTGCATTGATATCAAATACGGTCGCAGAACTGTGCACAGCGATAACCAGACGTGAGGGGAAACCGAGGCGCTGGCCCTTCGGAGTCTTAGCCCCACGAGGGACACGCCCCTCTCGGGTTCGCCCGCTCTGCCCCTCCGTGTTCCTCCTGATTTACGAGAATCATTTATTTTACGCCACAAGTGAGAGGACCACACGACAAACGAGAGGAACGCATCCTCACCGCTGGCTGCCTCTATTCTGCGGCTTCACCGCTACCCCACCTGGATCTCGGCTCTTCTGCCCTCCGACCAGACTAGAACCGAATATGAACCATCAAGCACCCCACTAACAAAGACCAAATCGCTCTGGAACGTCCAGGAATGACGGCAAAGTATGCACCTTTGGAGTGAGGTATTAGGGGCCCCAGTGAGATACTATAAATCTACTTCTCAATTTATTTCACATTTAAAGGCTGCTGAAGGGGCGGGAGCTGAGCCGTGCGAGGAGAGCTGAGCTATGCATCCCGGCCGGCTCTGCCAGCGTGCCGGGGCACCCTCGCTGCTGCGAAGCGCACCTGTCCTGCAATGCAGGGCTGCAGAGGAAGCCGCCACCTCCACGCTGCCAGCCAAGGTCACAGACGGCTGGGCAAGCGTGTGTGCTCACCCGTGCGCGCCACGCTGCAGCAACAAATGAAAAGCAGCCCCGCTCCCTGCGGCCAAAGGCGAGCTGCTGCCTCGCACAGTGCCCGCTCCGTCCTCCCCTCGTGGGCTGCTGCGGAGGCCGGCTCTGCAGCCCCTTCCCGAGAAAACAGCACAAAACCGGCCGCCTTCCCAGCCGTCCTTCCCTCGTCCCCCCAACCTCCAGTCAGTTATCTCCTCCGCTAGGACGAATGCTCTGCACACACTCATTATTCTTTAATGACGCCTGTTTGTAAATAGCACGATGGGATGCAATTAAACCATGAGAGGCTAAATACACACACATACTAATTAGGATCTTTACAAGAGACTTGTTTTTTTTTCACGTATAGACTGGAATTTACCTTTCATTAATCTAACTTAATTGCGATAGTGCTCCAGTAAAGAGTCAACACAAATTAAGTGCTCTAAATGATTCCCTGTATTACAGGGGAGCGCGAGCCTTCCTCTGGGTGACGAGCCACACGCTGCGGGGGCAGGGACTCTGGGAAAGCGGCACGGCCACGCGTGAGCGGAAGGCAGCGCACCATCACCCTGATGCTGGGGCTCCAGACGCCTCAGGTTAACGTGGCCAAGGTCACGGGTTCGCACTGCAGCCTCGCCCGTCTTGTGAGTCGCTTGCATGGCAGCTGACGTCACCCCCGACATCTGTCAGCTTTCTGTCACTCGTTCCAAGGTTTGGATCAATCGGCTCAAAACCATCCCTGCTCCCGGAATAATCATCCCAGGAACACCTGCTACGTGTCAAGGCGACACCCGGCAGACACTTCTGTATGAAAAGGACATCTGGTATTTGCAGGAAAAGAAAAGTTAGCATGCTTTAACCTTTGATGCGAGAAGGTGTGAAAGATTACATACGTTTGGCGACTAAACCGAAACAGAGTCTGATGGTTTATCAACATTAGATATCTTTCTCCCAAGCTTAAGCACCTAACACTTTATTCATTCAACAAATACTGAGACCCTCTAGGTAGCTGGTGCCAGGGCAGGAAGCTACTCCTGCGAGAACTCTTTCCTCTGGTGCGTGTTTTACGTGTCCTTCCCTAACCACGGCTGCTAAGTCATGCATCACCTTCCTGGCATTGTCAAGCGCAGACGTGCATGGATAGACACAGGCTCCACCTTCCCTCCGGCCCCCAGCTGAAACCGGTGGCCCCACCGGCTTAGAACCCGAAACTCTGCCCCAAAGTGTAGCCCGTGAAAAGGCGCCTGGGGTCAGACAGGCTGGGGAAACTGTATACAGTACCCTCCTCTAGAGACGCTCAGCATCGCAGGCATACTAAAGGCTCTGAAAAGGACTGCAGTAGAGAAACCTGCTTATCAAGTGCTTCCTAAACATACTGTGCTTGTCAACTTCCTTCCCAGTGAGTGTTCCCAAAAAATCCACGCTGGGAAACACACGGGCATCGGGAAAGAAGTAACTTGCCCATTCAGTCAGTCATCAGCAGCTGGGGTCCTATTTTCCCAGTTGATACAACACCTCAGTCACTGTCCACTCACTTCCTGCAGGTAGGAACAGACAGCAACACCGCTCTCCTCCCTGTTACCCCACAGCCGGGACCCCACTGGATGCGGGCTCGCTGTGCGGCTGACCGACTGGGGGCTCCACAGAGAGAAAACAGCTCCCTTGAGCGACTGTGGATCACAACCTATCAGCTTCAAGCCATTCAAGTGACTGAAGTTCAACAACTTTCAAAGATTCTCAAATCCATGTTAAGGGTTATAAGTCTCAGAAAATCCTAGTCTTATACCAGCATCACCGACAGCCCTCACTTAATCACTCTGCTAAAATAATATATAAAAACAAAACAGAGCTAAAAAAAAAAATCATTCCACGTTAGCCATTAGCGAGCAGATGTCTAGCCCATTTGCAATTAATACGACCCACTTCCATACAATCAGACTGCTTAAAATTCCTGGAACAAGATGTCAAAGTTAAGATGCAAATGTTCCGGGTTTAATGAGAATGAATGGAAATGATGAAACGCCCCCTCCCCTCGAGGGTAGGGATGATCTCCGTAGGAGCCCCAACTGCACACTAAATTTATCCACAAAACAATCGTTTGACAAAGCTCGCGTGAAGAAGAAAAAAATAGAACGGGGCGTCAGAAGTGTATTCTGAAAGCATCTCCTACCCAAACTAAATGGCATCAAAGCCATTACTCGTTCAAGAAGCTTTGAAAGAAAACTTGACTCACTTGGATGCCTCCCCACCCCCACCCCCAGTTAGCGAACGTTCTGGGGGCTTCTTGCATCTCTCTGATCCTGCCTGGGACCTTTCATGGGCAGCACAGAAGGGGACAGGGAAGACCAAGGGTCGCACTTAAAATCCCAGCTCCGCCACGTACCGTGACCTCGAGCGAATCCCAGTGTTCTCATCTCTGAAGTGGCGGTGACATCGTGCACTGAGGGGCCGGTGTAAAATCTCATCCGCAAGCACTTGTTCAAGGGCCCCGTGGAGCGCCAGCCACACGGCAGGCGTGCGCACTGGCGGTGCGTACCAGCATCCTGCTTGTGACGGCGGGGGCATCTTTTCTAGAACAATCTCCCTGCCGGGAGGGCCCTTCTGTCTGCTTCTGGGACCTCAGCCCTTCCCTGCGGATGCAGCTGGGGCTGCTCCCAGAGTCGGTGTTTTCACCAGGCACTAGGGATTTCGGGGTGTGGGCTGCACCCCAGTCTGTCCCAATCAGGTACCATGACCCCGCTTCACTTCGTCAGCTCTGGGTTTTGACTGGAATTTCAAGCGCCTAAAGCCTGGCAGGTCTCCTCCGCTCACTGGCCGGGGGCTACCATGGGCAGCACAGAGCCGGTCTTCGCTGACTGAAACAGTGGCCAAGAACTTGAACTCTCCTGGCGCGTTCTGAGCCCCCATCCTCACTCACTCGATGGCTACTCACAGCGCCTCCTCTGTGCCAGGCACAGCTCTAAGCCCCGCAAACGTGACAAGGACAAGAGAGAATCAATAGGATCCTATTTTTCTGGGGGAGCTCACGGTCTAGCGGGAGGTGTGCGCGAGGCCCGGGCCCTGAACCCCCTGTTCTCTCGCGATGGGCATGAGCCCTGTGGGAACCAGGCGTTTGAGAAGCTTTCCCCATGGCGACAAGGAACAAAATCGAGACGGCGAAGCTTCCAGGGCACAACGAAATCCCCAGAGATCCGGTGGTGACGCAGAGACACCCAGGAACAGCTGTGACAGGGCTGTGACAGCGGAACGGACGCGCGCTCTGCAGTCACACCGGCGGAGGTTCTGTTCACTCCTCTGCTGGGTGCCTCGGGCGCGTCGATCCGCCCGTCTGAGCAGCAGCGCCCACGGGGGCCGGCGCGGGACGGCACTGCGCGTGCTGACGGGCGCTCGGCTCGCGCTCGGCTCTGTTCCAGACGCGGGGACGCTGCGGTGAACACCACGAACGCTCTGCCTTCACGGGGCGTGCGCTCCAGGGGGCGGAGGGTGACGATAAGCTAATAACCAACAACACGCCCTACGAGGACAACGTTTTGAAGAGAAAGAAAGCGAGGTCAGGGACAGGGCGGCAGGGTGTGAGCGGGGGAGAGAGCCAGGGACCGAGGGCACAGCTGACGCAAAGGCCCTGAGCAGGAGCAGGCCTGATGTGCTCCAGAGCAGGGTCCCCAACCCCCGGGCCGCGGACCAGTGCTGGTCCAGGGCCTATTGAGAACAGGGCCGGGCGGGCGAGCGAAGCTCCGTCCGTATCTGCAGCTGTCCCCAGCGCCGGCATCACCGCCTCAGCTCCGCCTCAGGTCCTCAGGCGTCAGATTCTCATAGGAGCCCCGGTCCCCGGTGCCACACAGGCTGGGGACTGCTGCTCTAAAATGAGGTGGAAAAAGGAAGAAAAGTATTTTGATCTTATTTTTTAAAAAGGTCCCATGTTATTACAAAGGATTTTTGAATGGACACAGAGGAACTTTCTTATAGTCACAATGTTTGTGATCGATAGACAGCACGGTAATTAAATAATGCACACGGCCTACGAAGTTTCATAATCTTCCACACACGTCTCAAACGTCTAGCAGGAACCGCTGTCATCCCCCCTGCCGCTGGCTGTCCAGCAGCTGGCCCGGCTGTGAGCTCGCTGCCTGGGTCGACCAGGCGATTCTCACAGCGACCCCACGCCCTATTTCACAGAGAAGGGAATGACGGCACGGAGAACTGGAGTGACCCTCGACGTCACCTGGGAGCACGTGGCCCAGCAAGGACCTGCGTCCAGGTCTGGCTCCGGGGCCCGTCCTACCAGTCTGCTGCTGAGCTAGCTGCGTTAACGGTGGGGGTGACAGGACCGAAGATGACCACCACTCCTATAACTGCGTACAGGTCAATCAGTTACACTGACTTTAATGTAAATGCAGTATGATTTATATATTAATAATACCAGAGACCATATTAGTGTAAAATCACAGTCATCTTTTAATTCAATTGCCAAAAGAAATAAACTGTGACTGTCACTTTTATTAAGACCGAGCAGCTGTCTCATCTCGAGGCACAGACACGGTGAACGGTTGAACTGGACGGAGAGCGGCTGTGCAGACCGGAACTGGGGAATCAGGTCAAGCACGCAGATAAACGGCTGTCACAATCAGCCGAGGACTCACTGTGGTGCTGGGCGGTCTCAGTGATGTGCGTGTTTGGTCTACGCAGTGTAAATCCGGACTGATGAGGTTCGATTACCGGGTATAAATCCGAAACGACACGACTTGACTGTCTAAATGAAACAGCAGCCCGGGCTCCTGTGTTAATAACTCTTCAGGACGAAGATCATGATTTGGGAAAGCAACATCGTTTTGCGTCACGTGACTGGCTGTCGGGGGTCTTGAGAGAAAGGGTTATGTTTGGTCAAACACAGACTCTGAGACGAGCTGCAAGGGATTTCAAAATCCATTGATGAACATCGTTGTTCTTCTAGTAACGAGATCCACGATGACAATTACATCGTCTCTCTGTCCCATGAAATCGCGAGGTCCGAGAGCACCTTTCCTCTCTGTGGTCCCCACGTCCGCCCCCAGGGGCCATGCACGCTGTGCCATGAGGTGGGCATGACAGATGTCAGTGGGCAACGGTCAGATCACAGCACGTCCCCTTTGGGACCTCCACCAAGGCTCAGGGCACAGCGGACACGCTGCTTCTGGTACCCTCCAATGGCATTTTAATGCAAAGGGACCCATTTAAGGTCAATCTATGACACCGCTGCACCCTGTATACCCCAGGCCTGCACAGGGCTTCCCGATTGCAAAGGGAGGGACGATCCGGGCTCGAGGAAGTAAGGGTGGGCTTCCTGAAAAGGGACGTTAGACCCCCGTCTTGAACAATGAACAGCAGTTTTGCCAGAAGGGGCAGGAGGCGGTAGGGACGCCGCAGGCAGAGGGATGAGCGGGCACGACGCACAGAAGCGGGTGGGCACGGCTCCTGAGGAGCCTCTGAAGTGGGGGGCATTTCTCTTTGTCACGGTACGTGGGGCCAGCTACTGGTGTGGAGCAGTCTGGGGCCAGGGGTGCTGAGCCTTCTGCATACGCGGCCAGCTCCATACGGAGAGAACTGTCCCTTCCAAAACGCCAACAGCACCTCCACGAAGAAACATCAGATGCGCTAGATTCCCAGGTGGGAGGAGGGAGGGAGAGGAAAGGAGGTCAGAGGTAAACTGAGGTCAGATCATAAAGAGCATGTACGCTTTCCTGAGGAGGAGGGCTTTGTCCTACATGCGACAAGGAGCCCGCATAGCAGGAGACTGGCCTGGTGAGACCTGCCCTCTGGAACAAGGGGGGTGCAGAGTACCCCAAAACCAGGGCACCAGGACACCAACTAGAAGGCCGTGGCAGGAGTTGGTGCCACAGGAGATGACAGCGGGGGGGAAGGGTGGTGGCGCGGACCGAAGACGCCAGGCAGGGAGGCCAGCTCACAGCAGGAGTGTGGACGTGGCACTTTGCGTGTCCGGGGATGGCTCACTGCTAGAGATCACCACTTGGGATTATTTGTCACGCAGTATCTGATCAATGAGTATTTGTTACAAGAATGACAAGTACTGGATCGGAGAGCTACCCATCTGGGGGCAGGACGTAAGACCCGGCGCTCACCGCTAGACAGGTCCAAACAAGACGACCGAACGTGAACGTCAAGGCCGCGGTGATACCGTGCATTCGCTCCGCCCGCCGCTCTGGCTTGTGACGCGTCACCTGCCTCAGACAGAGAAGTGCCGACTGCGTCCACCAGACGTTCCCTTTGCACCGTGTATGCAGAACATCTGCAGAGCGCAGAGCACCTCAGCAGGTGACGCAGCGTCCCTGACGCACAGGGTCACCGTGGCGGACGGCCCCCGACCAGAGGTCCCTGTGACCTGGTGGGAACGTTCCCGACCTTCTGGGAACAAGCGCGGTTGAAAGTGCCGAGAGGAACTGGAGATCTGAATGACGGGCTTTACAGAGCATCGTCGGAAATCACAGCATCTGAGGAACACTGGCATCTGAGCATTTTTTTGGGGGGCGCGGGGAGATTCTAGAGTGCCTATCTGCGCTATCACTAATTTACACCAAATATTTTTAGGGACTCTTAGGGAAACTGTCAATTACCATTAAGTTGTAAACACACATTCATCTGACAGATATGATCTAGTAATGACATTTGTAAAAAAGAGAGAAAATAAAAGAAAGTAAAATGAAACAGTATGAACTATTCCTTGGAATTAGTTCTTTTTGTCAGAAAATGAAACTATATAACTCCCCAAAAATATTTTAATGTGTTGGCTGTCAGAAGACTAAAACAATAGATTTAACGTCCAAGTATTTTTTTCTTTTTTTTGAGCTGCTCCACTCTGGTGCCCGAAAGCATCAGCTCTGCGGGCTTCCTTTATATGTCTGGAGGAGCATCTCTGTCTGAGAGGAGCATCTCTGTCTCTGAGAGGAGCATCTCTGTCTCTGAGAGGAGCATCTCTGTCTCTGGGAGGAGCATCTCTGTCTCTGAGAGGAGCATCTCTATCTCCAAGAGGAGCATCTCTGTCTCTGGGAGGAGCATCTCTGTCTCTGGGAGGAGCATCTCTATCTCTGAGAGCAGCATCTCTGTCTCTGGGAGGAGCATCTCTGTCTGAGAGGCGCATCTCTGTTTCTGGGAGGAGCATCTCTGTCTGTGAGGAGCATCTCTGTCTCTGGGAGGAGCATCTCTATCTCTGAGAGCAGCATCTCTGTCTCTGGGAGGAGCATCTCTGTCTGAGAGGAGCATCTCTGTCTCTGGGAGGAACATCTCTGTCTGGGAGGAGCATCTCTGTCTCTGGGAGGGGCATCTCTGTCTGAGAGGAGCATCTCTGTCTCTGGGAGGAGCATCTCTATCTCTGGGAGGAGCATCTCTGTCTCTGGGAGGAGCATCTCTGTCTGAGAGGAGCATCTCTATCTCTGGCACGGGCTTTAACCCGGAAGCCACCAGAAACTGACTTGGACATGAAGTACAAACGTTATCATGCTGCATATGGAACAGGAATACAGACGACAGAAGCTGCATCGGCAGGTGACCAGAAAGCCCAGGAGAAAGGTCCAGAGCGCTGGTCAAGGTTTAAGACCAGTGTTCTCAACCTTCCTTGGGGATTAAATGGAAGCCGGCACACAAGCACATGCACACACTGAGACCCACGGGGCTCAGGTCTCCTGAGGCCGAGCCATCACCTCCCCAGAGGGCATGGGCCCAGGGGCAGGGCCCCAACGGCACAATGACAGCTAATCTCAGAAGGTGAAGCGGTGTGGGCTCGGCCCCTCCCCCAGATGGCACCTGGACGTGCCACTGGGCATGGCCAGGGGTACACAAACCTTGAGAGGGGGCGAGCCCTGCCAGGCCTTGGGGCTCTCACTGGCGGGAAATGGGGAGCCCTTGTGGGCTCCGAGCTGACCCTCCCTTTGAAAGGCTGGCTCTGGGTGGAGAAGAGAGGGGCGGCAGTGCCTGGCTGTCGTGCCAACCCAGGCGAGAGGTCGCGGAGGCCTGGCCCAGGCCGGTGGCAGTGGGGGAGGGGCGCCAACGGTCCCATTCTGGACTAAACGCACATACTTTCATCTCACTTATAAATCCACACGTGCATGCTTAGATGTCACTTCTTATTTTGAAATAATTTTAGACAATATCGGCCTTACAGAAAAACTGCAACAATAGTACAAGGAATTCCTGATTACCCTTCGCCTACATGTCTTAAACGTCAGCGTCACACCTGATGGGCTTGTCATTGTGTGTGTGCACATCCTCGCTCGCTGCTCTCACCATACGTGTGGGTGCATGCACACACATGTGCACACACATGCATGCACGCACACACACACGACACTCTAGTGTCCCTCTTCAGACTTCCGCCCGCGAATCTTGGCACCCATGATGACTTTTGAATCTTAAGTGGAACAATAATTATTTTGGCGGCTGCCGAATTTTCTAGTTCTTTCTACGTGTACTAGTTCACTCTCCACTGTAAGGAACGGCTGTCCCTATATTATAACGATAACCTCCCGAGTCTCATTCACTTGCTTTTAGATTCCCGCCGCTCCCGTGAGTCACGGTCCACGACCAGCATCAGTTACTGTGCTGCCCGCAGGGTCAGGGTGGGCCAGCGGGCGTCCCTTCCAGCTGGCTCCCGTGTCTTTGCGCCACGACCTGGCATCCCGCTGGCACTTCGCTTTCTTCCTGGCACAGAGCCATGCCCCAGGCTCACCTTGTGCTTCCTCTGCTCCGGTTCTGGAACTGGTCACTTCTCCGCAAAGCGGAGTTCCCGTTAGGGAGCACGAGACCGAGAAACTAAGGAGACCAAGACGTGGGCAGCGATGCACTAGGGGCTATCTAGACCATCTCCAAGACAGGAGGGGCACAAGTGCGTGTGGGTACACATGCGCACAACTAGGTCTAATGTATCCATGCACATACACATTTAAAACCAGTTCTTACCCACACTGCCGATCCCAACCCGACCCCAAAACTTTACGCCAGCGTTCCCCTTTCTGCATCCCCAAAAGGGAGGAAGCTGCCCCCCGTGAAGCGTGACCCCTTCCTTATCTGCCCAATCCCAGCACACACATAAACAGTTTCGGAACGGCTCCTGCTTACTCCCGTGAATCACTGGCCAAGCACCTCGAGTTCGAGATTAGTTCACAGTTACAACAGTCCTTAGCCCAAGGACTTAGAGCCAAACGCTGTATCCAAAGGATGCTAAGATTCGTTCTCCATCCCTCCTCCAAAGCTTGGCTCCGTTATTCATTTGAAATAACAACATTTTTCTGTTTGTATTATTATTTTTTAAATCCACTCCTGTTGATTACATTTTTTGAGTGGTTATGTGCAAGATTACCTTCTAAAAATCAAAAACTATACAAAAGGTCACCTCAGAGACCTGTCACCCTCCCCACACACCTCGGTCTCACCCTCTTCCCACCCGCCTCCCTCGAAACAGTTTCTTCGTTTCAAGTTTATCTTCCCTGTGTTTCTCCTCCAAAGGATCAGATGACATATTTTCTATCCCTTTCTTCAAAGAGGAAGCGTATTAAGAATAGGGTTGCAACTTTGTTTTTTTTTCTCTTAACAATGTATCCTGGACATCATTTCCCATGAGTCACAGAGGTCTTTCTCATTCTTTAGGACGAGAAAAGAAACGGTGTGGCTCCCGTGTGCAGCTGTGTCATAATTTATTCCATCTCTCCGTGTAGGCAGTAGGTCATTCCCAATATTTTGCAATTAAAGACAAGCTGCAACTAACTAACAATCTTGGGCATGTGTGTTTTCGTATCGTTGGATGTATGTCTTCAGGACAGACTCCTCGAAGTAGCACTGCCGGGTCAAAGGGTAAATAAACATAGTTTCAAGAGACATGCCAGTGGATGCAACGGTAGCATCCCCACGGCAACAAGCGGTAGTGTCTGTTTCCTTACAGGCTCGTCAACAGCATGTGTTGTTAGACTTTTTAATTTTTGCCAATCTGGTAGGTGAGAAATGGTACCTCAGTGCAGTTTGAATTTGCATTTCTCTAATTATGGGTAAGGTTGAACATCTTTTCATATGTTTAAGTACCATTTTTATATCTTTTGGTGGGGGTGAATTGTCTGTCTCTTTTCCTCAATTTCTAGCCCATTTTTGGTCTTTTCGTTTTAAAGACTTGTAAAATGATCGTAGGGACAGTGGGATCTGTACACAGACTCCTGTATCTGTGATACACGTCGCAAAAAATTTCTCCCAGCGTGTCGGTTGTCTTCTGCCTTTGCTATGATGTTTTCTTGGCCATCTAAAAATAGTTTTCCTTTTTATGACTCAGGCCCTATTGATATCAGATGCTACCTTTTCCATATGCTAAACTTGGTAAGTACTCTATTTTTAGTCGATTTTATTCTACCGGTGTGTTTTGTTTACCCACAAGCGAATATCTCGAATATCTCAGTTTCACTTACAGATGCTTGAGAGTGTGTTTGAATGCCTGCCGGGCAAGTTCCCTTGGTAGTTGTTCTTTTTGGTGTTTTCTCATTCTTTCTGCCATGCTTCTTTTCCATATGAATTTTAATATCAACTTGAAAAGCATTTTTTAATGAGCATGTTAAATTCATTCACATTTTTGATAGAACTGATTAATGTGCTCTCAACTTAATCACATAATTGCGTCGTTATTATGCGTTACTATATTTTCAATGCTTCTTTCTCTAAGTGATGTTCTCTTTGCTTGCTCACTCATGTATCTGTTGATTGACTGCATTTAGAAAAGTTTATATTTTTGTTCTCACGCTTACCTTTGTATCTCTATATTCTAATGCCTTTAGACTCCCATTTTCTTAGACATAATTTTACCATCTCGCGTGGCTATTTTTAAAGGTATACTTCACCTGCCATCTATTACACATACAAAAGCCAGTAAGCTCATTCTACTTTTATCTTTTTCTTCTCCCATGTTTGTTTAGATTATTTCCACCGTGTTGAGCATGTATTATTTATATGTTATTACTTCACCCCCATCGCTGCCACTGTTCTAGTCATATATCAACAATTAAACACGTTACATGTTCACCATCAGTCCTTAAGCTGAAAATTGCCCACTCATCTCTTGGCTAGACGAAGCTCATCTTCCTGCAGACGCCTCAGGGTGGGCTACCAGGTACAGAATTCTTCTGTCTGAAATGGCTTTTCTCTGGCCTTGATGCTTGAAAAAGACGCACGTATCCTTGATCCACACTTTCTTTGAAAATGCTGCTCCATCATTGCCTTGCTTTATATGCTGTTTTCAAGATGCCGGATGCCAGTCTAATTCTCTTGCCTGTAAGTGATTGGCTTCTTCTGCTTGGAAGCCCTGAGGAGTTTTTCTTGATCTCTGAAGCCTGAGAGCATCACTGGAACACAGCGTAGAGCTGACTGTTGCTGGTCCGCCTCCCAGGTACCCAGTGGACTCTCTCAGTGCACACAGGTTCAGACCTTCTTCAGTTTCTAGGTGTTTTTCTTAGATTACGGTTTTACAGATTAGTTCTGTTCCATTCTTTTGATTTTCTTCCTCATGACTCCGATTATATGCTTTTATTGTTGTCTTTGTATCTCACTTCACTTTCTCTGATCCTTTCTACATCTTTCTTTTATTTTCATTCTCTTGGTTGTTTCCCAGCATTTCTTTATTAAATTTCTTTATTAAATTTCATTCGAATCATTTTTTCCCTTGAGAATCCTGAAATTTAGTTTTAATTGCTGAGATCATTTTATCATTTCTTCCAGTTTTTTCCTGAGCATAATAAATCCTTTTCATTTCTTCGTATTTTTTGCCTGTTTCTGCTTTGAATTTCTGATTTCACCTCTCCGAATGCCTGAGAATATTAAAAGCAGTTTAGAGAGCCATGCTAAACAGTTTTCTTCTGCTTTGCGATATTTGTTTTCCTTGGGGTGGACGTAGCTCCTCAGGCTGAGGTGTTCTGTCCTTCAACATTTTATTAGGAAACATTTCAAACATCTAAAAAGACAAAAGAACTGTAAAGTGAACGCCCCTATTCTCATGAGTGAGGACCTACAATGATCACTTTGTTCTACTTAATTATCATATACATCTCCATCTATCTAGCCACTGATTCATTTTTTTTTTTTTGGATGCATTTGGAAGTTGCAGACATTAGTATATTTCACCCCCTAAACACGTGGGCTAGTAGACTGTTTAACCTTTAAAAAAATTGGGGGGGGGGTGAAATTTGCCTACAATAAAACGCACAACTCTTTAGTGGAGCACTCTTTAAATTCTGAGACATGCACATAGCCACATACATCACTGTCCCCTCGAAGTACAGAACACGTCCGCCACCATACATCCTTCCCTCCCGCCCTTCCCAGGTGGCACCTGTCCCAGCCTGCCCAGGGCAGACACTGCTCTGATTTTTACGCATCTTAGTTTGGGCTTGTTCTAGAACTTCTATATCATACAGTACATACACTTTTGTGTGAGGCATTTTTTCCCATCGGCAGAGGGGTTAACAGTAGAGGACAAGTGACAGCTCACTGGGATGTGGCTTTTCTTTGCCTTTTTTTAAATTCACACATAATTTGGAGTATGGGCAATCTCGGTCTTCCAGTTGTGTTTACGATTTTTTTTTGTACGTATCTTTGTTCTTGTTTTTCCGTATTCTGTATGTTTTGGAGGATATGAGGAAGACTTGGATTTAGATAGCCATCCATAATATTTCTGATTGCAAACATTTTCCATCATAAAGAGAGATGGTTTAATAACCTCCCAAATTAAAACATAATCAAGATTTAGATTTTGTCACACCTACTTTATCCAGCCTTACTTTATTTTTTCTGTTTAAGTATTTTAAAGCAAACCTCATACACCATATTATTTCAGTATATATCTCTAAAAAACCACCTTTGGTTTCATAACCATTGGGCCATCAGACACCCAATAAAATTACCCACGATTCTTTGGTATCATTTGAAATTTGGACCATATTCAAATCCTTCCAACTGCTTAAAACATGTTCTTTTACAGTTGGCTTGTTCGAAACAGGATCCACAGTCCCTACCTTACATGTTGCTGCTAAGCCTTTTAAGCATTCCGTCCTCCCCATTTCTTCCCACGTCTTCGATTTGGGTGAAGAAACTGAATTCGTTGTCCTATAGAAGGTCCCACAGTCCTTTGCGTTTTATTCCTTTGCTTTTCATTACGCCTTAAAGTTTTTGATCATAAGTAAACTTCCATTCATGTCACTGCCATCGCAACACACACGATTGTTTGGCCTATTCTTAATAGTTGGACATATTTCTCCTTAAAGTTAGCGGTTCTCAAACATGTTGTTCTCAGAACCTCGCTACGCTCTTAAAAAATTATTGAGAACCTCAAGGAACTTCAGTTTCCGTGGGATGTGGCTGTCAGTGTTGACCATATCAGACATGAAGCAGGAACGTGCATAACACACAGACAGAGGCCAGCAGGTGCCAGCGAGCGGGCACCGCCTCGTGTCGTGCAGCCACTGGGACACTCCACGGGGCCTTGTAAATGAAGGGGAGTGAGAAAGGAAAGCGACGACTTGGTACTGCCACACAAATCGCCTTGCCTTCGGGAGCCCCTGAAACGGTCCCCGGACCCCTTCCCACCAGCCCGTGAGTTGAGAACTTCTCTGCCTTAAACTATGAGTCTGATTTGGGTTCTTTTGGAACCAGGGTTGTAAAACAATCTTCACGTGTCAGAAATGAAGTAGAAAGTAAAAGCGGATTTTTCTTATAAATCTTATCAATGGGTGTTTTTTTTTTTAAAAAGCATTTAACAAAGAATGCCAGTGACCGGTGCTGGGGCGCAGGTGTTGACACATGGGGACAGACTCCTGGCATGACGGCTGCAGCGGTGCAGAGCTCAGCACGGCGCGGCTTCAGGAGTGGCCGAAGGACAGAGTCACTACCCGGGCCGCGTGTGCGGGAAGGACCCGTGTCACCGCCTCGGGGAGCACCGTGGCATTTTCACGGGACGCGAGGCACCTGCACACCCCACACCGGCGCGTCTCACCCTCGGCGCTAGAAGGCACCAGAGGAGCTTAAAAAGACGCGCCGTGCCAAAGCGAGGCACGGACGTGCTAAAGAAACTGAAGGTTAGTTAAAATGTATATTAGCAAGATTGATAAATGAGTTTTATCTATTACAAATCGTATTAAGAAAGACTGATTTCTAAAATATCAAGGTATCCTTCAAATATCACGGGTGAAGCTTTATCTTTTCCTTCTTTCCTTTCATTTTTATACCTACCGGATCAGTCAAGATTGCGGATTAATATTTCAAATGCCAAAAGCAGCCAGCTGCTTGTCCCACTCTCTGGCTCAGTTAAGCTCTTACAATATTTTGACTGTCTGAAGAAAATTAATAATGGGATGTTAGGTGGTCGATTAACTGAAACTAAATATCAACACAGCGAGATGTATTTTGGGATGACTGAGCTCATCTCTTCAAAGAACGGAAACAGGATTTATTATATCGCGCGTTATTAACTTACACAACACTGACATGGCACCCGCCCCGCCATCAGAGCAGAGCGGGCCACCCCCGTGCATTTAAAGATGACGTAAGAGGCTGAACGTTCAGACTGCACGTTAGCTGGGGGCTTGGAGTGCACAGCTGAGACTTGAAAAGATGCCAGGAAGAGTGAAGGCAACAAACGTCCTGACAGTTTTGGAATCGAATTAGTGTGAATGCCTATTCCTTCTCTCCCCAGGAGAAGGTACCCATCGCAGCGACGCAGATCAACTGATGCCCGTGGAAGAGAAAGATGCTTTTACTGGCTGTTCATGCATTCCCTTGGTGAACATCTGCTAAGCAGTGATCTGCATCCCCTTCCCTCCTCCGGCCCTATCTCCTGGGCACACACTGTGTGCGGCCCTGAAGCGTGGAGAGGATACACACACGTATTCCAGGGCAGACACGGTGTCCAGGCCAAAGAGTCACCACTCGTCAATTTCTGATGGGTCCCGAAGCCCCGATCCCGCCAGGGCGACGAGGAAAGGCTGGGCTGACGTTACACGAGCTGAACTGAGCCCAGTGCCTCCGAAAGGGCCAGTTCCACACGGCCCCCTTCTCCACCATGGAGAGACGGTGGTGATGCCCCGGGCTGCCCATCGCCGAGTGGGAGGCGCCCCGCTGCTCCCCGGCGAGGAACCCAAACCGGCCCTGGTCCCTGGGCTTTGGATCCAGTGGCTCTGTGTCGTGTGTTCACGAAAACACCCAAACACCCCTGTACGCTTCAGACCCACACGGGGAGCGAGCCACAGCAACACAAAACCACAGCGTGCACGCACCGCGGAGCCAGGCCGCCGCTGGACCCTCTGAGTGCCAGGGCGGCACCCTCAAACCGCCACGTTTCACAACTCAGGGGACACTTCGGGAGAAGCTGTCTGTCCCACCGCTCCCAACACTCCCCGCTCCTCCTCCGGACGGGGCTGCGCTGGCCCCCGACGTGGGCTGGAGCTTAGAGGTCCATTCTGGGGTCTGAGCCAGAACGTCCACGCCACCACACACGCGCTGACGGGGAGAGAAGGAAACGCGCGGGGACAGTCACAGAGCGGACTGTTCGCCACACCGAGGAGGATCACGTCACCGGAGCGAACACGGGCACGGCTCAGAGTCACACACGCGGCACGAGGCGGCGTCTGTAAAGTTCAAAACTGAGCAAAACGGAATGGCGCGTTATGTAGGGACACGTGTCCGTGTGGCAACTCCGTTTAGACAAGGGAGAGAAGAGGACGATTGCGCGGGTGGCAGTGACCCGGGGGGAGCCGGGGGCCGAGGGGAAGCGCACATCGGGCACGTTTTACTTCTGAAATCGCGTGGTGAGCTTGTGGGCGCATCACACACTTTATAACTGACACACACGTTACACATGTTCCTCTGCGTACAAGCCAATCACAGAGTAAAAGTTACCTCAACAAGTCACCGGCCTGGGGCCTGGCAGTGCAAGTCTTCCTTGCCGCCACCCTGTGCTCTCATCAGACTGAGGGGACGGGCATCCTGGAGGCTGGGGAGCGGTGTCCTGGTGCATGGCACGGCCCAGGAGGGCTAGGAGACCATCGGTCCCATCCACCCGGAGGCGGGGGCTGTGTGAGCCGCAGGCTGTGTCCAGCAGCGGGTTTGATCACGCAGACCCCCAGTCGTGTGAGCAGCTGGACAGAAGCAGCTGAGCAGGCATCGCTTGGAACCAGGAAGACTGCTGCCCTGCTCCTGGCAGCCCCAGAGACACCTGAGCTGTGTCCCTTCTGTCCACGAACACTTCGCATCATTAAAAAGTAAAGACAAAAACGAACCCGTTTCTTGCTCAAGTTAATCAGAGCAGGTGTGTGCTGACTGCACTCAAGGAAGCCTGGCTGACTCCAGACGAAACGCCCTTTTATTAAAAACACAGGTGCGGTTCAGGCTTTGGCCAAGGCAGGTAAGAGGTGACGCCAGCAGAGATTGCTCAGGTGTGTTCTGCTTCGGCAGCCTACCTGTCCTCGCCCCACGGGTCTCGCGGGCCTCCCCAGGCTTCCCAGAATGCAGTGCATTCCAGATGAATCCCATTCATTCCAAATGAACCTCCAGGAAACACCACTTTCGACTCCTGTCTGCACCTGCAGTGCTGCCCTCCTGCCCATAGTCATAGGGACAGGCAACTGGCGAGCATCGAAGGGGAGGCGGCAGCTGCTCCCCTCCCAGGTGAGAAGTCCCTTCTCCTCAGAGGTGGCTGTGGCAGCAGGAAAGGCCTAGGGACCCCCAATCTAATAAACAGAGTAAAAACCAAATTAATGATGCTGAAAGTATGACTCTCCACCTGGCAATCCGATTCTGAATCAGATCACCCACTGTTATTCCCATATATAAGCACCCACTTATGTGAATTCCGGTGTCACCTAAGAAAGGTAAGAACTAGCTGGCTACATGCATAGTGACCTGCATTAGCCACTCGTGGGGGTAAACATGGGGCATCGACAATTGGGATTCTTCCCTTGGATTGAGCCCCTCATCAGTCTAGCGAAACAGAAGCTCCACGAGACAGCGGACGAGTCACCGTGAAATGAACGCCGGCGTCCTCAAGTCGCTCTCCTTGCACCTTAGACCTGGCTGCCTATGACCTGGCTCTCTCTGCTCACTCCCCCCCACGCCAAATTCCCACCTCCATCACGAAACGGAGCTCAGCGACCCGGGCGTCATCTGAACAAACCCAGTTCCCTGAGGACGCTTTCATTTTCATCTTCATTAACCCGCTGGTCTCCCTCAAGGATGCCGAAAACAGGATTTCTTTCAGCTTCTGAGTCTAGAGGATCTTAAAAGGTAGACAATTTGCATGTTGCACTGAGAAAATATTTCATGGTCTGCAGACAGATACACATGGGTTACTCTTCCTATTATAAGAATTCCGCATTATCTCATTCACTGTGTTTTTTAACAGGAAGAATTTTAAAGAAAGGTAGCATGTTACCCAGATGAACTTTATTATTTTTTTTCCCCAGAGATGAAAAACGCACGCACGCCTGAGTCTGCGCTCAGGTGAACGGCTTCAGTGAATAGCACAGCTGATCCGGGGGTGACAATAGCACAGCTGATCCGGGGTGACCGGCTCTTTATAAGGCTGCACAAAAGTAAAATGCTAATGCCGCCTACGAGAGGCTCACTTCGGATTAAAAGACGCGCAGACGGAAAGCAAAGGGATAAACAAAGATATTTCATGATGGACCTGGAAGGTATTGCGCTGAATGGAGTAAGCCAGAGAAAGACAAATGCCCCAGGATTTCACATACACGTAAACTCTAAAGAACAAAACAATCAACAACAACAACAACAAAACAGAAACAAACTCAGAGATACAGAGAACATTTTGAGGGTGGCCGGATGGGAGAGGGTTTGGGGGAGGACGGTAAAAACAGGGGAAGGGATGAAGATGTCTGACATGGCAGCTACAAGATAGTCCCAGAGCAGCAAAGGACAACATAAGGAACACAGTCAATAATATAATCGTTGATAATAATATAATATTATAGTGATAATTATGTACGGGCACGAGATTTATCGGGGTGATCAATCACTTAGTGAGACATAGAGAGGTCAAATCACTATGCCGTACACCTGAAACTAATATAATATTGTATGCCGACTATAATTGAAAAATAAAAAATACTATTAAAACAAAAAAAAAAAACAAGAGTAAAATGAAGTATGTGGAGTTCACACCAGGCCCCAAAGCAGCAGTCCCTGACAAGACGTAAACCCCCAGCTCCTGAAGCTCACCCCCCTGATACCCACCCAAACCGTCTTCTCATTCAGTTATAGCCCAGCCTTCCATAAAACGTGGTGGTCCCACAAAGCCAGTGCTCAGACAAGAATTCTTCACGTGCGTATCACCACACAGAGCCTTAGAAAGGCTTCTCACTGTGGCAGGCTCTGGGCCTAATGGCTGAGACACGCCGGCATCACTAACCCACGGTATCTCCCCAGCACACCTGTCTGCGGTGAATTCATGCGAACACAGGCGTCAGTGGGGAGGGCGCGAGGCCAACCTGCTCGGCGCAAACCGACACGAGAAACAAAGCTGGAAGCCGTCCGCATGAGGCCTCAGAACACCTTCGTGGAACACATGAGGATTTACACACGGTTTCCCACCGAACCCGGCTCTGTTTCATGAGGGCCCACCAGCTGAGCATTCCTGCTCTCTCTGGAATAACATGAGACACATTCCCCAGAGCACGCAAACTGCCTGACAGGCGACACGGTCCTGTGGCCTCTCTCCTCTCTGCTTACCGCTCAGAGGAGCGTGGTGATGCCACTCAGAAGCAAGGTTTCAACAGGGCAGGGTTTTAACCTGCACAGGGTCACAAAAGGGGACTCTGACGCTATGCACCGTGGAACTGGGCTTTAATGTCCATCTGACACAGCACCAGAGACCCCTGCACGGACCCTACAGATGGGCCGGGAGCACTCACCAGGAGCATCGCGGAGGTCCCGTTGGGCCTGGATAAGTGGATGGACATTTCGGGAAACATCCTGTCGATGCGGCTGATCACGTCGTCCACGTACCTGGGCGGGAGGAAGAGGCGCACACGTAAGAACCGAGCTCCGTCAAAGGGGTCGCGTCTACACTGCACCAGACGCCCCCCTTTCCAAGCTAATGTTTTGTTAATGGAAGGTATTTTTAAGAAGGCAAATGGGATCACGTGGCTTTTCACCAAAAATCCCCCTCCCCTGCCGTTCTTTCTCTCGCCTTCCAGAGCCAACCATTTTTGAGTGATTTCTCTGGGATTTCTGCATAATGTGTTTTTAATGTCAGTTCTTGCTTTTTTCACGTGAAGGCATGACCTAGTGACTTTCTTCCTCGGGAGATCAGAACTGAGCTCTGTCACCTTCCTAGTCTCCAGGCTCCACCTCCGGCAGCTACTTCCTGTTGCTGCTCAGCTCTGGTCGCCTCTTTGTCTTAACTCCATCACCAGGATACTCGGTTCCCTGCATTAATTAAACTCTTTCTGTTTCCCTCATCTGAAGTCATTCCTGTTTTCCTGGTCGGATTCTACTTCAAGGTATTTCACAATTTTTGCTCAAACATGGATTCGATGTTTACACCCTAAAATCTCTGCAGAGACTTTTTGTAGCCAAGCCACCTACCTAGTGGCTCATGAGGACATTTATTTACTTGGATAGCTCCCTGTTTTACCTTGATTTTCACGTGATTCATTTTCTATGCACCTATTTCAATTTTGTCCCCAAGCTCTCTACCCGGACCCTAAAACTTCTCTCGCTACAAACATCTTAGGTGATCTATCGGTTCCATTTTTTTTTGGAGACATTCCCCCGAAGGGGAGTCCTCTGATCCTCTGGACCAGATGGAGTTTGTGGCTCTTAAAGTTTAATAACCATCGAGGTATCTGACTTTAAGTATCCAGCACGAGTTCACAGTGCATACTGAAGACCCAAATGTTATCAATCTTTCTGGTAAATCGGGTAGTCTGCAAAAACACCTCTCAGTGCGATGAATTCCCTCTCCAGGGGAGGCTCACGGTGAAGACGCAAACAGCTCTGACTGAACCGGGTCTGGCTCGGGGCCTCTGAGAATGAGACCCGAACCAGCGTTTGTGCTCACCGTCCAAGCCCACTGGACACCAAGGGGATGTAGAATCCAACAGCTGAGCTGCAGAACTATCTATTAGGGAGTCTGCATTGGATTTTATACCCCCTGGACGTGACAAATTAAATTACACGTCCATTAGATCGGGGACATAGAAAAGCCACGTTCTCTTGGGGGAGACTGGCTCTCCACCCACAACATGGAAAGAGTTTAGAGTGAAACCGAGAGGGCTCATGAGACAGCAGGCGGCACGAGGCCATTTGTTAAAAAGTGAACGGGGACACGTCAGCTCCGGAAGCCAGGGAGCGAGCGATGCCGCTGATTAGCTTTCCTCAGAGAGTGTCTGTCACGTGCGGCTTTAGCCTCCGAGTGGAAGAAGAAAGGCCGGGAGTAAGGAACGAGGATGAGCAGGCACGTGAGAGGCGGAGGCGCGCTGAGGGCACTGCGGGCACGGGAGATGCCCGAACCTCACGTCTGTGGATGACCCTGGCCAGCTCAGTGCCATGAGCTGATGACCTTGGCCGGCTCAGTGCTACGTGCTGCCCTCTGTCTCCAGGACAGACCAGAGGGTGAGGACGCGATATTAAGAAGCCAACTAGCTCAGAGAGAACCGGAGGTATTTCTTAAAAGTAAGGCCCCATCCTGCTCATTCTGAAACAGTCCTCCCCTGTGACTGAGAGAGAGGCCGACCAGGACGCCACGTGCCATCTCCCACAGCGCCACGACAAACCAGCTCGGCGCGAGGCTTAAACGCTAGCTGCACAAGGGGTGAAAAGATGAGGACAGCAGCTCATCTTTCATCCCTGCCCAACGTTTCTGGAAGAGGTGGAAGACGCACGCACGGCAGATTCCTGCCAGAAGTTCGCCCAGGCCCCTCGGAACGATTCTGCATTTCCACGTTTCTTTCCTACACCCGGTTTAAAGCCGGGTACTTCAGACGCAGCAGGAAGCAGCACCTGCCCCGTCGTCTCGCGTGGATGGAGGTCACTGCGAAGCGCACGCCATGGGCAGGGGCGTGGGCGGCGCCTTCTGCAGCATCCTCGGTCATCGGCCTCACGGCTCGGGCGGCAGGATGCGGATGGACGTGCAGGGCCTCGGTGCGAAGTCAACACCCGCATCTGCTCGCCTTCCTGTCACCGTGACGATGTCAAAACGCTTTCTGGGGACCGGGTCCCTGTGGTAGGCTGGGAAAACGGGGGCCCGGGTGGGAGAAGCGGGGATTCCAGGGGCCATGTCCGGAGTGTCTGGAGCGCAGACGTCTGGGCTTCACGCCGCTAGCTGCCCGACCCCGTGTGGGGGACGAGGCGCGTCCCCGTCGTTTCCGATGACAATATTGTGAGTTCTTCAGGCGTAAAGGAGGACAGTGGCAGAAAAGGGGCTCCCGGGACAACGATCGGCTGCCGACAGCACAGGGGAGGGGCCTGGGGCGCCATTTCTGCTTCTTCCCCCCCAGAGAGGTCCGACGCAGCTCAGGAAACGCGATCCAAAGTTTTCATCAGGCGAAAACAAATTTCAAGGAGACTGTGTTTCCCTCCCATGCCTGACATCAAGGAGATGCAAATTTCCTCTTTACAGGTGACGTTATGTGTTTGCCAAAAAGAGAGAGAAAGTCAGCTGTGTCTTAACTGAGAAAAACAATGTCTCCATCTTAGCAGCAGCAATCAAAACATTTCATTTCCATGCAGAGCCAAGCTTCAGAACGCACGCCCCCCACGGGGGCTTTGACAGAAACACGGCGCTGGAGACAAACGACACTTCCTCCTGCCGAGCCTGGCGGCGGGGACGGGAGGTGGCCCCTGTCCCAGGTGCCCGCTCTCTGCACGGCCTCTCAGGAAGCTGCCCCCAGGCCGCGTGCCGCCGCTGTGCGGGCAGGGCCGGGGACAGGTAGGACGCCGTGCTGCCCTCCCACGCCTCCGCCATATGCTGCGCCCTGCTCTGCGGCAGCATCAAATTACTTTAATTTTTACCTTTGGAATATAGGCAAACAAGCAGGCACACAGCAGTGGGGACTGGTTTACACTTGAGCAGACGCGACAGGGAAAGACATTAATTGAGTGCCAAATTGAGCAGTGAGTCACAATTTGCACATATCTGTCAGCACATATCTTGGAAAGAGCGTGCTTGGTTCTCCTCCTTGAAGCACTCGGCTGACGGGCGGGCCTGCCGGTCCAGGACCCACCCGGGTAGAAACGCAAAGCCCTGGACAGCGCCGGGCCAGGCCCAGGTGTGACTCACCACGTGAGTATTTTCAGGCAGAAAAGGAACTTTCAAGCAACCAGAGCACCCCGTCTCCCTGCCCTGCTCCCCAGCTCCGGTCAGATTCTCAGTGGTTTCCGCTCCAGTCTCCCCCAGGGCAAACCAACCGATTCCTCTCGAAGTTTCGAAAGGCTTCCTTAGGACTCAGCTTCGGTCTCAGCCACGTCACCGTCTCGGCCGCATCAGGTACAATCAGGCCATTCTCAGATTTCTAGCATCCATTTCTGAAGCCCTGAAACCTTGATTTCTTCTCATCTTAGTCAAGTAGCTGGCCCAGACTGCTCCTTTAGATGTCACTAATCAGAGGATTAAGGAATCGGGACTGCAGAGGCCCTCTCGTCCGATGTCCCCATCAATCCCCAAGAATTCACCAGCGTCTCTGTGAGGTGACCTGCAAAAACGCCCGGGACACCCCACACAGCCACCCCTTGTTCTGCGGACCGCTGCGTTGTTTCGAATCCACCCACCAGCATCTCTACCCGAATATCTGATCTCCACCTCGGGAAATGACACGCGAGTATCTGCTCTCCAAAGCCACATCCACCCGTGCTTTAGAGAAGCTCCTTGCATCACCGCACGAGGCACGGCTCAGTGTGAACGCAAGTCTGAAGTCCTCAGAAGGCCAGGAGGCCCCGCCTGGCCGCTCGCTGCTGCTCCTGTCCCGGCCGGCACCGCCCTGCACCCCACACACACTCTGCATCCACAGTCTGGAAGGTTCTGCTCACCACTCCTCCCACCCCCGTGCCCGGCTTGGGCTCGGGGCTGCTCACACTTCCGGTCTTTGGGTCCCGCTTAAACGACACTTCCGCAGGGAACTGACACTTTCCCGACACTCTCCTCGGCCCCCCAAGAGTCAGTGCACTTTGTCTTACTTATTATGATGCTCTTTCATTCTCTTCTGTATTTCCCGTCTTAATGCAAGTAAGCAATTTTCCCAGCAATCATTTGGTTAATGTCTATCTCCCCACCAGGAGTCTCCACGGGTCACATGACTACCTCCTACAATGCTGAATGCTGGCACACTGCCACGGGGCCTGGGGCCTGCCAGGCCCTCCTTAAATATCTGCAGAGCGAGCAAGCAGGACACTGCAAGTGGCCGCGAGGGCCCAAGCGAGGCAGTTATGCAAACACCTCAAACGCAGAGTTCTCTGTGGCAGGTGTGAGCGGATCTGAGGCGCTGGCAGAGGTCATCACATTAGGCATCAGAAGTCACCGACGACAGCGACGAGAGCGCTCCACACGACACACGTCCAAGGAAGCGGGGCGCCTTCACAGCCGTACAGCTGATACGCGGCCTCCGCGTCCCTGCACCTGCTTCAGCAGAAGCTTGACGCGTCTCAGAAGCAAGCAGCGCTTTCCGAGGGCACTGCTCGGCGACACGCCCGTTTTAAAACGCTGCTTCTAATGAGCTCATTAATTCTGCAGAAACATTAGCACCGAGGCGGGCGCTACCAACTCGGGACAACGGTAGCAGACCGGATGCGATTTTGCAAAACCTCACTTTTCTACTCTGTACATCAAAACACGCTGCAAACTATTTGTTAGTAGAGCTTTACAATAATTTGCTGGACAGATGGCTTCGTTCGCTCAGGCCTGACCCCTCCTCAAAGGGAAAAGAGAACGAAGCTGGACCGCAGCCAGTGATCCCGTGTTCGCGAGATATTCAGCAGCTTACAGCAGATTGAAAGAGCGTGCACCCCACACGGCGTGGACGAGACGTGCTGTCCCTCCCCACCCGTTCGGGAGCCGGGCGTTAGGGGCGCGCGTGTTAATAAACCGCCTTTCTGGGGCAGGGGTAATGCCCAGAGATCCAAGCGGGACGCGGGTGGACGCGGGGGGCCATTTGATGACCCCATGAGGATAAGGTTGTCTGCAACTGCGTCTATCGATCAACCTCAATCTGCCGAAGACAGGTTGAGGCTTAGGTCAAACCTGCTCATTCATTTCATGTAGGTCAAACGTCTCAGATCTGTAAAGATGGGGACCATGTCTGTGAAAGATGTCTGGTTATTCCCCCAAGAAAATCAAAAGTACTTTCTAAATTGTGCATCAAAAAGCAAGACTAGCTAGCGGTATCAGAGACAGAAAAACGAGCATGGGCCGGCTGCGGCTGGGCCCTCTCCTGAGCTGCCGTCTCCTGGGTTATGCTCTTCCGGGGAAAGACTATCGAGAACTTCAAAATCCTTCAACAAAACCTCAGCACCGAAGCAAAGAGGACAGCGGACCCGGCACACTGGACCGGGCAGACCGGATCGGACAGACTCGCTTCCTCCGGGCGAGCCCGCGGCTGGCCGTCGGGGCAGAGGGAGCCTGCCCGTTCTCTCCTCGGCGGCTCGTGCCTTTTCAACGACGTGAATATGCTGCCGGGGCGAATTCAGAGAACCGCCTGGGCGAGCGAACAAAAGCTACCCCACACTTCCTACAGTTGAAGAAAAAAAGCACGAAGACCCGCACATACTGAAGTGTAACAGACCCGTCCCTTCCAGTGGGTGTCAGCAGCCCCAAAGTGCAGGGTGAGTGTGAACCAGAACACGTGGCAAACGCCACCGCGAAAACGGCATTCTTACACGTTTGCCTCTTAGAGAGGCAAAGAGTTTAATCCGCAAGCTACTCCTATGGCATCTACTAATAAATATTAATTAAGTGCCCACAGTAATTACTGTGTTCAGGGGATGATGACATCACTACTACGAACAGGAACTCCCGGGACGAGCTGGCTCACAGTGGGCTTTCGGGACAATGATGGCCGGAGGGGAGGGTCCAGCCCAGGGAGCGTCGGGTCGAGTCGGGGACAGACGCCGCGGTCCAGTGTTCAAAGCACCCCGGCATCCTTTGCCTCATCTGAGCTCTCGCCTGCTCTGGGAGGTGAGAAGGGCAAGTGTGAACCCCCACTTTATAAATTACAGGAGGGTAAGTGACTCGCGCAAGGTACTGGCACAGCTGGGCAGCAGAGCCGAGCCCGGGACCCAGTCTGAGCCCCGTGCAGGGCCTCCGTGCACGCCAGCCACAGAGCCTTCTGAGGTCTGCGAGGGGTCTGTGGAAAAGGCTCATTTCCTTTCTGTCACTCTCTGGTCTTTTTATAGGACAAGTGAGAAGTGTTTCAGCGGCGTATTAACAAAATGAAATCAACGTGTGATATTCTCTCTTCCCAGACACTTAAATACCACTCGGAGCCTAAGTGAGCCCAGGGACACAGCGATGACAAACGGACTCCATCCACCCTCACGGGCTGACGCTTCATTTGCTACAAGCCATTTTCCCTCAAGGCCACCGGCTCGTCTCCAGAAAAACGGGACAACTAAGTTAAATTTCCTCCCACTCTCCTGTCGGGTCTTTGATTTTGTGAGACTCTCCACAAATGTCCACACAAATCGGTGGATAACGGGAAGGGACAAAAAAGTAAATACTCGCTCTGCGTTTTCTTTTACATTAATAACGGAAAGGCAGATGTTTTTCTAAATTTCTGTTTTTCTTGCACTGAAAATTTATTCAAACATCTGTGGGTCCCAGTTTTCCCTAAAACATTTAAACAAAGTATTAAGCTTAGGAAAGAATTATAATTTCATTCAACATCCACCTCCTCTGCAAGCCCTGACATGTTACAGAGAGGAAAGAAAAAAAGAGCTAAGCAAGAAAAATACCCATATTGAGCGTTCCAGCAACAGCAATTAGCAACCATTATTAAATCAGCCATCTCCGTCAGCTCCGGTGAGGTGACACTGGACCTCAGATGGGCGGGGATGAACGTGTGAATAAGCCCCGTTAGGAAGCACCCCTGAGGACAGGCACTGCACGCTGGAAAGCTACACCCCCACCCCCAAATCCCACAGCTCCCCGCGCCAGCCCGGTGATGGCCAAGGACCGCCCCCAAGCGCAGACGGCCGGCTCAGGTCCGGCCCTTCTTGGCAATCGGCTGAGGTGCCCGCTGCCCTGTCTAAACCCCTCTGATCTCTGCGGACCCCGGCCTTCCGTAGAGCAGTCTTCTCTCCTACGCCCCCGAATGAAAAATGGTCCAGTGCGTCACTCATAGCATCCTTCACTCGTCCTGCAGAGTCCACATCGCGGTCTGCCCCGCACACCTGGGGGGTGGACTGCTGAACGTTCACCTGTCCCACTAGACCGAAAGCTCTATGCGTGGAAGGCACAGTCCGTCCTGTCCCCACCATCAGCCCTGCGGGCACACGGTCCCGCACACAGCGGGCTCTCCACGGCTCCGTGATACATGAATCTCGCGTGTGGACGCCGTAAAAGTGTCCGCAGCGTAATGGAGCCTGAGGCTGGGGCCCAGGAATCCCAGGGCCTCTCGGTCTCACTCTGCCCTCATCCTAGACCAATTACTTACATCTGTCTAAGCTTCAATTTCCTCGTCTGCAAAATAAGGATAAAGACACCATCTTCTCCATATGGTCATTCTGAGAAAGGAGTGCATGCAGCCCATAAAGCACTTATTAGCACAAAATCAGCAACTGGTAATATTAGCTGTTCCTTTTGTACGTACGAATATTGCCGTTTTCTGAAAAAAAAAACAGGTTGGGAACTTTAGAATGAGTCTAGAAGAATACAAAGGCTCAGTAAGTAAATCACAGACTGAAAATGGCTTGGAGAATAAGGGGGGCACATTAAGGTTCTCTCCTGTTTCCTGCTCATTTGGACTTACGGTTCAGTTAGTAAGGAGCCTTCTTTGCCATTGTTTTCAAATGAAGCCAGACAAAGGACAGGGAAGACGGCGGCTCACGACCTGAGCAGGACCGCTTCCAGAGAGGGGCATGTGCCCGAGGTCTTCCCTGCTGCCCTCAGGGCCACCTCCCACCCCGTTCCCAGGGGCCTGGCTCCCACACAGGTTACGGCACAAGCCTTTTGACCTTATGGCCGTCAGGTGGCTTCCGGTCAAGGGCAGGCACTAGCTGGGGATTCAGAGGGCAGGAGACACGTGAGGGCTCGGTTCGCGGAGGGTGGCTGTGACGACCGGTAGTGACAAAACACCGAGGACTCCCTCCAGTCCTGCGGCGATGAGGGGTGGCTTTGTGCCCTGTCCGGCAGAGCTCTGGGCGGCACAGGGTCATGGACGTGGACTGGGCGGTGGCAGATGTCAGCTGTGACCACCAGCTCAGGCTCTGCCACCAGGTGGACGGTAAGGGCCGTGTTTCATGTGCTCCGATTCTGGACAGGCCCCTGGCCCCGGGCCCTTACATCAAGAGCACGGAGTAGGAGATGACCACAAAGACACACTCCCTCCTGAGCGACCCTCTCCTCTAGTGCTCCCCGCCGCGACAGGCTGACCACGTGGGCCTCATCGATCACATGTGGCCTCTGGCCGGGTGTGTCCAAAGGGCGGTACTGACAGGACATGTGGGAGGTGGAGGGAGTGAGATCAGAGCACTTATTCTGCCGGCAAAGCCAACAGGAACTGGCGGGTCACGTGCACAGCTGTCAGGAGCCCGCGCTTCGTGGTGCTCACTGCCCCACGACCCTCGGGGAAGGAGCGGCCAGGGGGCAGCGCCAACCCCCAAGCTGGAAACAGTAACGCCCCCTCAAGCCAAACAGTGCCCTTGTCGGAGCCGCCTCCAGAAAAATAAAGCTTCTTCAATAAACATTAAAGCCGACCCCTCAATTCCCCTGCTAGAAAGACAAATATGGAAAAGTGAAAATCTTTAAGTTAATTGAGGGTAATGGTGCTATGAAGATTCTAAATTCGTAACAAAATAAACTTCACATACGCTCTGCTGAATTCAGCACTGAACCGATGCCCCCCGGAGCGTGTGAACTTGGACGTGGCTCTGACTGATGCCTGTGGCAGTCGAGCAGACCAACAGGGTCATAATGGGAAGGCCGCGACCCCGTCTCCCTCCTGCCTCTCCTCTCGTGTCCCCTTTGTTCTTAAGGGGCCCGGAACCCCCACACCGCAGGCACGAAGCCTTCTGTCTCAGACCACTGCTGGTAGCCAGTCTGCTTTTCCAAGTTCACTGTCAAACTCACATTCGCCCCAAACTAACAATTTCCAAAGTGCAACCTGCGATAAGTGGTATGTGCGGTGGTATTAGGTGCCGTGTGGATGAATGATTCTAATTTAAATATGTATGTATATGGAAAAATATGTTAACTAGCAAATAAAACTTGTGAGTTCACAGACATCATTTCTTACAGTGAGGCTATGTTTAAAAATCAGTTAACTGAAAGAAAAATATCACGCGAGTCATAGAACACCTGATCACAGATAACGGCAAAAACCCTCCAGGAGGCTGTAAATGACTGAGTTTAGAAAGCCCTGAAGAAATGAGCCAGGTAATAAAACAGCCTGGTCTCCAAAAGGTTTTGCTTGTCTTTGTAAGTTGTGGGTTTAAAAAAAAATAATAACTCTTCACTTTCATATGTTAAAAAAAAAATCCCCATCTACCCGGAGATGCTGAGGGGAGGGGAAGAGGATCGATGAGCCCCGCGGGAGGGGCCCGGGTGTTGGGTCAGCAACGCCGTGACGCACGGGCTGCGGGCCATCCATCACCCGGCGCTGCCTGTGCGGGAGCGTGCGTCTGCCAGTGTGCGGTCCGGGGGCCTTCGTGGTGGAACATGAACCGGCTCTCACACGGGCGGTGGCACGCGTGGCCACCGGCCCCGAAGTTCCTTCTGCCTCTTTCAAAGGGGTTAAAAATTGTGCCAGAACATGTTTCTCCAAATGGAGCCAATTCCAGACTTCTCCTGGAGACAGGTGGATGATGTTCGCAGTGTCCTGGACAAATTCTACAGGTGCACAGTGGCCCTGCCAAGTCATAAACATTTATCACATTTCCTCAAAACAAGAAATCTTGTGGAAGTCTTTCAAAACCCTGCAAAACTCTTTTATATTATCGATCAGAGCTGAAATATAGTTAACCGAACTGACGCTCTGCTCACCGCCATCACCACCACCACTCTGAGCCTGCCTGCCTGTCACCACCACCGGTGGTACCCCACTCAAGGAAACGTCTCTCTGCCCAGAGAGAGGGGAGACTTCAGAGAACAAAGCCCACCACTTGTAAATAAGAAAGGTCATAAGAACAATTTTAAAAACAAAAAGAAAAAATGCTTGGAATGACGACTTCATCCAAAATGTACAATAATCCTAAGTATACACTCCTAAGAGTCACTAACAGCCTTCTCTGAATAATTAATAGAGCAGAAAATCAGTCATATATCATAAAAAATCCACCAGAGATTTAGAAGTTAAACAACATACTTCTAAATAACTCATGAGACAAGGAGACATTATAAACAAAATTGAAAAACATCTTAAATTAAATGATAAAAATATATCAAAATTTGTGGGATGCAGCTGAACCCATACTTGGAGGGAAATTTATAATTTCAAAAGGCTCTTAGAAAAAATAGAAAAATGATTAAAATTTGATCAAAGATCTATGCTTCCATTTTAAAAAGTTAGAAAAAAGAAAAATGATTTAAATCCAAAGTAAGGAGGAGATGTCTGTAAATGAATGAAAAACATAAAAATGAGAAGGGAAAAAAAATCACTCAAATCAAGAGCAGATAATTTGAAAGAAAATAAATACAACTGAGAAATCTCTAGCTAGACTGATCAAAAAAAAAAAAAGAGAAGACACAATTTCCCATTATCAGGAATAAATGAGGCATCACTCAGATTTTAGAGACATTTAAAGGTTAATAAGAGATCATTATGATCAACTTTATGCCAATAAATTTGAAGCCTTAGATAAAGTGGATGGTCTTTGAAAGATGTTAGATAACTAATATAAAAAATAAAAATCTAAGTATCTACTTGTAAAAATTGGAATTTGCTATCAAAAACCTTCTATAAAGAAAACTCCATAAAGAAAACGCATTGGTTAATTCTATCACAAATTTTGTAAAGCAATAATATCAATTTTACAGAAATTCTTCCAGAAAACAGAGGAAGAGGGAATATTTCTCAGCTCCCTTAATGGGACTGACATTATCTTAACACTGAAACTAGACAAAAGCATTACAAATAGTCTATTCCTCGTTAACAAAGACACAAAATTCCTTAACAAAATATTAGCCAATAGAATCCAGGAATACATGAAAACGATAATATACCACGATGAAGTATATTTTAGAATGCAAAGTTAGACTAACATTCAAAATCGACCATGCTGTGGTATATAGGTACAATGGAATATTATTCAGCACCAAATGGGTGCATTTGATATAAATTATACCTCAATAAGACTTTTAGAAATGTTTAGAATGTGTTGAATTCTCAGAGCCTGGACCAGTCTTTACAGCCTGGGTGAAAACGGACAAAGCTCCATCACGAAGGCTTGAGAGGAGATGCGGGCTGCCCCTGCCCAGCACGCCCGCGGCAGATGACGCTGGGCCGGGCGGCCTCCGGCTGTGAAGCCTTTCCGCCTCCCTGTCCGCCCCCTGTCCGCCCATCTGGCCCACCAAGGGTTCCACATGCACTTGAATACAGAACCATTCTGGATATATTTAGACCTGTAAATCACTATCAAAGCAAGCTACCTCCCTCAAGACAATCTTTGGATAGAAATACTTTCTTTCATGTTGAAAGGAAACAACGGATACATCAGGAAGGCCGTACTGTAGTTCAGATCACGAGATCGGAGTCCCCCTGGGCGAGTTCAAGTCCCGGCGCTGCCAAGTGAGGCAGCTACTGGGCTCCACCCCTCCTCCTGAAACGAGGATGAACATGGCATCTTTCAGAACACGGCTGTGAAAACTCAGTAAGACGATGCGGGGAAAGAACTCGGCACGTCCCCTCGTACAACGAACAGACACAAGAGCACCGAGGTTACGTGACGACGGTCGCAAGTCGGCACATCAAAAATCTCACCCGGGATCCAAGTCACTGGGTCCTTTTGCCACTGTTTCCTCCACTACCTCGCCTTGACCCCGAGAGCCCGGGGCACTGCGTGTGGCTGGGAGCACCCTGGACCAGGTGTGGCAAAACCTGTGCTCCGCCCTGGCTCGCCCACTCACTCTCAGGGCGGGGTGGGCAAGCCCTCTGGCCCCTCGGGTTTGGGTTTCCCCTTCTTAGCACCCAGTGATGTCCAAGGGTCCCTCCAGCTCCAGGCAATTCAGCACACGTCTCCCAAGAGCTTCCTAGATGCAGAGGAGGCAATTATACAGTTCTAAAGCCTATCCATCTCCGCATGGTACATATGGTAATTACTCTCGATAATTCAATCAATCAGAACGCCCCATTCTTTAACCCTGGTGAAGGACTGGAATCTATTGTACTTGATGGATTTTAATAAAAGCCATCAGTATTTTAATAGCAGGACTAGTCCAAGAACTGGCACAAAACACATCGCTGTCGTCACTGTCTGGGGGGCCCATTGCTAGAAATTTCTACCAAGTAAGTCTACAGCAAAGGCTCCGCCCACTACCGTTCCCAGAGCAATGTCTGCTGTGGCCCAGCAGGACGTCCAGAGGGCTGGCGAAATTACAGCACTCTTAACGCACGTGCTTCACTCGAGGATCTCAGAACAGACAAAGAACAATGATTTCATTGAACATTAACGGCTTCAGAAATAGGAGCCAGGAGTAGAAGCATCCTTAAACTCTTAAATTTCAGACACCCGCTCTTGTAGACGGAAGATCTGCCGTAGTGAGCAGACGCAGCTGTAAACCTCTCGGTTGTGCTGTGCCAGTCGCTGCTCCGTTTAAATCTCCAAATATCACCACGGGCACCTCCTCCACGACGGCTGTGCCTGGAGCTCCAACCCGTGGAGGGGTGCGCACATGCATGCACACATGCACATGCACACACACGCACACGCAACATTTCAGCGGGCAATGGAACACCAGTTTCTCTTGCTCAGATCCCACAGCTGTGACGGCGGTGAACCCCCATGGGGTGAGTCGACGACCCAACGGTGTTAAAGTCACCTGCTTGGGACTGGGGAAGATCACGTGTGAAAGGGGAGGTAATCACTCCTTTTGGTAGAAACAGGTGCGGTACCGTGATTAACGTGGGGGTGACACGCTGGAGGGCATGCGCAGACGATGAGCGCAAGGAGTGATAATCCTTTCTGGAAACGAGGTGCACAGAGACTTAACAAGGGGACAGAGTCTGTCTTTAACAGAGAGGCGATGACACCGCTACTCCTGAAACATGCAAATAAATGGACAGTGCTGAGTGAAGGCGGATCGATTAGGCTCCGTGGATGAGAATAGTAAGAGCGTCCCAGCAGGGCGCACGGAGGTTAAATATTAGGAAAAACTTTACAACTGGCAGGACGGCTAGCAGAGTCCAGCGGCTGCCAGGAGCGGCAAGGAAATGACCACCCGTAGGGACGTTCCAGGTTAAAACCTGACACCTGCCTGATTGCATCAGAATTAACTCTGGCTACAGTTCAGGAAAACGGGGGACGCCCCCTTAGAGAGGTGGGTTCTGATCTGAATGAGAATGGACACAAGGAGGTTAAACCCCTGCCTTCCATCCTTGACTCTCTAGTACAGGGGTCCTCAGCCCTCCGGCCGTGGACCGGCACCGGCCGTGGCCTGCAGGAACTGGGCCACACAGGAGATAAGCAGCCGGGCGAGCGAGAGAAGCAGCTCCATCTGTATCTGCAGCCGCCCCCAGCGCCAGCATCACCGCCTCAGCTCCGCCTCAGATCCTCAGGCGTCAGATTCTCAGAGGAGCACGGTCCCTGGGGCCAGAAAGGTTGGGGACCTCGGCCTAGCACAAGTGAGGGATTTGCCCACGGGGTCAAACTCTTGACATTTAAATCCTTCACACGCCTGTTAAAGAGGCCTGCAGATGCTACCGAGGGCAAGAAATCAACACGATGGCGACTCGTTTCTGAGAAAAGAAAGGCAGGCCGCCCGGGAGGTGGCTGCGGGGGACACAGCCCAACCAGGGAACAGCACATTTCTTCCCCGCCTGAAGTGCCCTGGACATTTGTCAGCCCTAATTCAAAGGCTTCTGACTTTGTTGCGTCCCAAACAGTCGCATTATTTGTTAAACAATGGAAAGCATTTGCGCTTGATGAGCGTGACTGGGACACTTTTCCTCATTCTCACAGGGTCCTCCCCGCCCCCTGTCTGCTCTGGGAAACAGGACTTTCTCCAGACTTCCACTGTAAATAACGAACCGGCCAGTGGCCTCTGCGTTGCAAGGCCTAATGAAGGCAGCAGGGCACAGCGCGGAACGGTGGCCTTTGTGAACTAGCTAAGGAGCCTCGAGCTGGGAAACTGCTTCCCACAACCGCTCGGCACCTAAAACAGCAGAGCCCGACACGGCCCCCCGGGGCCCGAACACGCCGAGGGCGACGGGCCCGCTGCTGGCGCCCGGGAAGGTGACGATGCGCAGAGTGGCGCTCCGAGCGCTGTTTTCTCCGCGAGGAGGAGGGGGCCTTTTAGTGAATCAATTCCAGGAGCTGGCAGATTTAAGAATGAAAATGACAGAAGGAACAAGAGGTGTCCCATAGACTACTTTGGCTGAAAGGCGACTCAGAGGCCACCTCGCCCAAGTTCTGTACTCTGGAGAGTGAAACGCTGGAGGGCACGCCCACTTGTCTGCCGCCTTCTAGCTGGCTGGATGCCGAGTGGGATTAGAACTCAGATGCTGAGTCTGTTCTGGTCCTAGATAGAGATCTTTAAGATGCAGCTGCGTGATGAAAACATAAACATCATGAATGAATAAACTCTTCCAAAAGACGGAGTTCTGAGCCTTTGATAGCCACGTGTAAAAAAGTTTTCATTGTATTTTTCCATTGTGTGTGGGTTTTTTTACAATATTCTTATTGCCTCTTGCTTTTCCAACAAGAAATTCCGATCATAGTTTAAATGCAATTGAAATGATGCCACAAGGTCTCGAGACATCTTCTTGATCTATTATTTTCAAGCACAGGTGCTAGAGAACTAACGAGTTTGTTTGAACGTAGGCTTGTTGGGAGATCCTGGATTCTGTCCAGGTTGGTGCTGCCCCATGCACAATTAAGCGCTGCTTCGGTGTTTTCTGAAACACTCTGGAATAAGATAATCCAGGCAAATGCGTTTTTGTGACGATCGAGGAGGAAGGCTGGATGAAGGAGGTGGTGAGACGGTTTCACTTTGTCAAGCGACTGGCTAATGATGTCCATCCTGCAGACGCGGATGGCAGCCTGGCTTTGCTTCAAACACACCCGAGTCAACTATTTTGGTCTGTGAGAAAGTTTCCACTCTAAAAATAAAACTTTAAAACGCCGAACACATATATCTAAAGCCTGTCCCTCAATGCCCAGTAAAATATTGAAGCATAATGTTCAACTAAAACATTTTCGAGCCATACATCACCTTCCGCCTGGGTCCTGCCCAACTGTTTCGAAGTCCATTTTTACAGTGTTCAGGGATAATAGCAACCGTATCATTCACCGGAGCCATGTCCAGTCAATTTCTACTGAGAGGAAATGGAATTTTTCCAAATAGATTAAGTTTAGTGTAGAGAACAAAGACCCCCTGAGGTTCGTATTTCCGAAACAAAATGTACAGAAATTAAGTTTTAGATAATTTCAAGGGCTATCTTTCAAGTGTGACTGGCTCAGAAAGGGGGCCGCTATCTTACACGTGACACTTTTTCCAAGCCGCGAGACGCAGCATGCAGAGAAGACAGCAGCGCCCCAGATTCCTGCACCGGGGCGAAGGGCTTGCAGCACGGCCGGCGACAGGGCTCGGGCCCAGGCCCGTCCTCGCCATCCTTCTGCCACCACGCAGAGCCTGCGCCTTCCCTCGCGAAGGTTTCGCACACCTCACGCCTAGCTCTCCGGATGCCTAAGCTTACTCTGACCCATTTCTACGAGTGTCTTTTTAAACCAACAGGGCTTAAATGCAGATACACTCGCTCCTACCCAGAAAACAACTTGTCTTATTCCCACAGAGCATCCCCTCCAGCACC